>JAJPUD010014012.1:0-18990 GCA_023553655.1 Myrmecobius fasciatus | reverse complement strand
TCTGATAGTTCAGCCTCCCTTCTGATAGGTCAGCACCCCCTTCTGATAGATCAGCACCCTTCTGATAGGTCAGCACCCCCTTCTGATAGGTCAGCCCCCCTTCTGATAGGTCAGCCCCCCTTTCTGATAGGTCAGCACCCCTTTCTGATAGGTCAGCCCCCCTTCTGATAGGTCAGCCCCCCTTCTTATAGGTCAGCACCCCCTTCTAATGGGTCAGCAGGCCCTTCAGTTCCCATTATCTAAAGTGGGAGCTTTCTCTTGGCTCTGGGTAGGGGAGAAATGGATTTAGAGTCAGGCTCTTGGTCGGGAAGTGGCTAATCCCGCTCCGGAGCCAGGCCTTCACCTTCTCTGGGTCTGTCTCCTCTCCCATAAAATGAGGGGACTGGACTCACTGGCCCTTAACCCTGGCAGTCTATGGCCGTCTGATGGGGAGGGGGGGTCCCTTCCACTTCCAGATCTATGACTGCAACCCCTCACCCTCCACAGACGGAGAAGCCACGGGGAGTGACCAGCCCCAGCTGCAGGACTTTGCCGACACGGACACCTCAGACGAGGACCTGGGAAGGACCCCCGAGGCGGCGGCCCGCCCGGCCTGCCGTTCCAAAGGCGCAACTTGGGCTTCCTCCCAGGAAAGCACGGCCCGCTCTGAAAGCCAGGTAGGAGCGGCGATCCTCCGTCCTCTCCTCCCCACAGGGATACTCTAGGGAACGTCTCCAAAATGTACAAAAGCGCCCACGGCGCCCGCCCCGCTGCAGGAACAGACCCCGGCCTTCGGCCTCCGCGAGCTCAGGCAGCTCCCCAGAACTGGGCCCGAAGGCCCCGGGCCTTGGGACTTCTCCCCTCACCCTTTCCTCAGTTTCTCCCTCTCTAGACCACACATCAAGGCCCCCAAACTCCTAATCATTTAACCCGGCTGCTCCGTCCCTGTGGCCTTCAGCATCCCTTTGACAAATGGCGGCTTTTTCCAAGTGTGGACTCAGTGGTGATCCAGAGGTTTTCAATAGCGTTTGAACCAGAAATTCCCAGAGGCACCTGGAATATCACAAAGCAGTCCTGCACCCAGCCGCCCGTCGTGCACCCAAAGGTGGAAGGAAGTCACCTTGCTGGGACGGCCTGGTCTGACTTAAAGTCATTGAAAACCTAGGAACTGGACAGTCTAAACTTGGAAACTAGTCTTATTTTCAAAAATCTGCTTTATTCATTAATTAATATTAGTTAGTAATATTAATTAATATTAATTAATAAAAAACTCAAAGAAGTGTGTTTTCATGAGGAAGCCTTCACGGGCAGGGGTTGAAATCTTACAACTTCCAGGCCAAATTGGGTCCAATTCGTGCAAGTGGGCAAATCCCAAGATTTGGGACTTGGTTTATTTTTTTTTTTTTTTTTGCTGAGGCAATTGGGGTTAAGTGACTTGCCCAGGGTCACATAGCTGTTACATGTCTGAGACCAGATTTGAACTCAGGTCCTCCTGACTTCAGGGCTGGTGCTCTATCCACTGCACCACCTAGCTGCCCCATTGGTTTATTTTTTTTAAGAGGTAAACGGCCCTCCGGTTTGTTGCCGGCCAATCAGTCCCTTCCTTTACTTTGTCCTGAGTGATTCTCCCACCCCTGTAGGTGCCCGGGCCCCAGGCCGGGCCCTGGGGATACAAAGACAAAAGGGACCCAGTCTTGCCACCAAGAGCTTCCATTCTGCTGAGGCGGCTTGAACATAATACATACATGGACACATACGATAGAAGGTGGGGAGGAAAGGGGACCAAAAAACCATCAGACCGAGTACTCTGGGAGAATTGAGGGGGAGAGAATAATTTTTCCTGGGAGGAGGAACTTCCCCCATGGGGAAGATGGCACCTGAGCTGAGCCCTGAAGACAGAAATTGTTCCCTGGGAGCATTTACCTTCCAGAAATCAGCAAACGCCACAAATCAGGATTTGATTTACCATTCTGTGAATTGTCTGGATTTCAGAAAGTGATGGGGAAATGTTATTTATTGCAGATTCACCCTGCACACTTTTTTTTTTCAAACAGCCAGTAGTTAAATGTGTATTACCAGCTCACCCTGGATTCAGGGAACACCCCACTAGTATTGGAGTTTCCCTAGAGATAGTGTGTGAGAAAGCCAATGTAGAATGAGTTTGGGGAAATAGTGGGAGGCGTCTATGACAGGCCTTAATGCCAGGCTGGGGGGTCAGAATCTCACTAATAGAGCTGGGGGGGGGACCTCAAAGGTCAACTGGTCCAACCTCCTCTTTTTACAGAGGAGGAAACTGAGACCCCAAGCAAGGATGTAGCTTTCCCAGGCTCACACAACCAGAAAGAGTCTCAGACAAACTCTCCCTCTCAGACCGAGATGGGGGCAGTTGGGAAGCCCAATGGGTAGCGTGCTGGACCTGGGGTTTGTATCTCACATGAGACCAGTCACTGACCTCAGCTTGCCTCAATTTCTTCATCTGAAAGATGGGTTTATAACTGCAACCTATAGGCTTTATGATGTTATTATGATTCCATCTCTAAGTCTCTGATCCTCCTTCAGGTTTTTTTTTGTTTTTGTTTTTGTGCTGAGACAATAAGTGACTTGCCCAGGGGCACACAGCTAGGGAATGTTAAGTGACTGAGACCAAATTTGAACTCGGGTCCTCCTGACTTCAGGGCTGGGCCTCTATCCACTGCACCACCTCGCTGCTCCCACCCTCAGTTTTTTCATCTGTAAACTGGAGGTGTTAGGTAGGCCTTGGATCTACCTCTGCTCTAGATTGATGATATTATCATTTTAAATCTTTTAATCTCCAAGGAGCATGATTTCCTCATCTAAAAACGGGGGGAGAAACAGGCTCCCCTCTCCCTGAAAGGGCAGGGGGAGCCGGTGAGATTTTATTTTCCTTTTTTAAGCCCCTGACAAAATGGAAATGTCTCCAGCCTTTGGCTCCCAGGCCTTGGCCATTCTGGGGGCGTCTCCCGTGTCCCCACTTCTCAGAAGGGGAGCTGCGATCAGGACTTCAGTCCATTCACCCACAAATAGAGAGGTTCCAAAGGAGGCAGGTTAGGGGAGCATCCCCCCTTTGGTCCCTGGAGAGAAAGCTCTCCAAGATGCAGGGGACACAGGGCTGTCCCCCCATGACTCGGGTGCCCCACGCTAACGGGGGAGGCGGCCACTAAACGGCCACATGTCTACCATCTGACCCCCCACCTAAGTGGGGCGGTCCAAGGGTTAGCTCCCTGGGACAGAGACTCAAATGAATTTAAGGCTCCTGGGCTTCAGGCTTTGGCTAACTCAATAAATTCAATGAGCCTGGAACACTGCCGGCTTCTGCCCTGTTTGCTGGAACCTGGTTAGTGGGGCTGGGAAATGAGCTTCTTCAAAGTAAGGACGCCTCGTGACCCAGGGGAAATGGCCTGGTTTTAGGGCCAGCGGCCCCGGGTTCGAGTAGATCTCTGCTCACTATTGCTGGGTGACTTTACCTAAGTCCCTTTACTTGTCTAGACTTTGGTTTCCTCATCTGTAAAATGGGAGGTTGAATTCCTCCCAGCTCTAGACCCCCAATTATCTGACTTCCCCAAGATTTCACTGCAGATTCCCCCCCCCTTAGTTGAGCTCTGGGACCCAGAGGTGGGAAAGAGCATGTCAGATTTAGGCAGGACTGTGCCTCTTACCCAGAATCCTGGGGGCCCCCAAGTCTCTGGCTTTCTTGTCATATTCGGCTTTAGGCAGAGCCTAGAAGCCCCTTCAGGGTAGGGGAAAGGTCTCAGACTTCCCATCAGAGTTTGAGCTTCCATGGAGTGTGAGAGCTGCCCTTCTGCAGCAGGGGTCCTGTGATCCCAGAAAAAAACTGAGTTCTATCTCCCTCTCAGCCTCAGAGTCACCAGAGGAGTCTGGGAGAAGGCCTAGAGAGCCTTAGACTCCACCACGTCCATTCCTCATACTTTACATTAGGGGAAACTGATCCCCAGATGACCCAGAGCCACATCACAGGGGCCAGATTTTCCCAGGGGTCCCGGTATCAGTGGAATCGACCCAGAATCACCTACTCCTAGAATCTGGGAACAAAAGGGGGCCCCACAGGTTAGCTAATCCAGCCCCTTCATCTGACAAAGGGAAACTGAGGCCCACAGTCTGAAGAGACAGGCTCAAGATCTCACATCTACTACAGGATGGAGTTGAGCCAAACCCGGCTCTTTTAACTTCAAGTGTGGAGCCCTTATCTCTTGGCCCTGAGAATAATGAATTTGCACATCAGCCCTTTGAAGGCCCGAGACTTATCCCGTGCCTTCATTTCCCCCACAGCATCTTAAACCACAGGAAAAAGTGTTTGTTTTGTTCCTTCAAAATTACCTGTCCTAAGCACTTTTTAAACAAAGGCTTTTTAAAAATGTATCTATTGAGATAATCACGATTTTTGTTGTGATTATTATTTTTGCTGAGGCAATTGGAGTTAAGTGACTTACCCAGGGTCACACAGCTAGGGAAGTGGTAAGTGTCTGAGATAAGGTATGAACTTCAGGACTGGTGCTGCATCCACTGGGCCACCTAGCTGCCCCGCTACCCATTTTTACAGACATATTCGACACTATTTCCCGACTTCCAAGAGTAGAAATGTTCTGGGATTGTATTTCCATCCTCCTGATACAGGATGAAACTCCTGTACTTTAGCTCACAATGTCATGGATTTCTCTAAAATAACAACACTAGTTGCCTAATGACCAACCTTCTAGTTAGAAGCTTCTCAGGATCAGAGCCATAACAAGGGTGGGGTCAATGGGACTTTTGCCCAAGGCGCTAAAATTTAAGAGGAAAAAAAATACAGGTAATCACTTTAAAATGACTTCATTAGCACCTAGTTAGCAGGAGTCGTTAAAATAGGAAGTGAACCCCTATAAGTAACTAATTACCCCCAGCTTAATTAGCCTTGATTACTCGTTTTCATTCCATGAATTATAGAGTTGATTTGAAGCCATATTTGGTGCCTTGGGCAATAAGTTCATTGATCCGGAAGCAGATACCCACCACAGGCAGGCCATTTCTGGGCCCAGAAACCCACCTTTCCAGGTAGAAACGACCTGCTGAGAGGCTGCCCTCTGCCAGCAGAGCCTTTGAGAGCCCTGATGCTGGGGCAGAAGAAGCTGTGGACCCAGAGTCTGACATAAAAAGCTATTAGGATGGGGGCAGCTACGTGGCTCAATGGATAGAGCACCAGCCCTGAAGTCAGGAGGACCTGAGTTCAAATCTCATGTCAGACATTTCCTACCTGTGTGACCCTGGGCAAGTCACTTAACCCCAATTGCCTCAGTAAAAAGCAAAAAAAAAAAAAGGTACTAGGATGCAGCCCCTGCCCTTTTGGAACTCTTTCTTCTTCCCTTTATGCGTCAAAAGCAAGGAATGACATTCAAGTCTTGTGGTGGATCTTTGACCAAGTTACAAAGGTAGAATGGGAGGGAAGGTAGGATGGCACATTGGATAGTGCACCAGCCCTGAGAGCAGGGAGAGTTGAGTTCGAATCCAGCTGCAGACACTGGACTCAGGTCTCTCCGAATGCCAGCCCCAATACCACCTAACTTTGGCTCGGGATTTTAATCATGTTGGGGACTTTGGGATCACTTTTCTCCTCTGTGAACGCCCTCGGTTGTGAGATGTTCGCCGAGTGGACGGGGAATTATTTCCGATCAGATCCCATTGATGTGAGTGTCTGAAGGATGTGACTCATTCGAGCAGCGGGTTAATACATAAAAGGATGATTGGTTGGATGGGTGATTGATTGGAGGTGGTTTGGGGGCAGTCATGCTACCCACCTCTCAGAAGGACCCTCTTAAACCTCCGAGTGCCTAGAAGGGCCCAGGCTAAAACTAGGGCCCTTTCCTCCCTTCAAATGACCAAAATGAGAAACAAATCCGATAATGGCCAGATTTCGGCTGGGTCACTAGAGTTGAAATGGAGACTCATTGATTTTCCTGAGCCCAAGAGAATGAGCAGTTTGAGGTGACCAATAGAAAGGAAGATCGCCCCTTCAGCAGACCCTCGGATGCTGGCAGGAAGCAGCCGGCGGCCACTTCACCTCCATCAGTGTGGGTGTAATTAACGGGCGCCTTCCTGAGCCGATCAATAGCAGGGTTCTTATGTGACTGGAGCCCGTAAATGTCCCCACTCCCCACCCATCTCCGCCGTCCTGGGTCCGGATAAACTCACAATCCCACAAGGATCTTTCTTTAGTTGGTTCATTGACCTTTCTTGCCAAGTCACCCAATTTTCTGCCTTGAACTCTGTACTTGGGCAAGCAAAATGGGGGTCTGGGCAGGCAAAGTGGGGGTCCGGGCAGGCAAAGTGGGGGTCTGGGCAGGCAAAGTGGGGGTCCGGGCAGGCAAAGTAGGGGTCCGGGCAGGCAAAGTGGGGGTCCGGGCAGGCAAAGTGGGGGTCCGGGCAGGCAAAGTGGGGGTCCAGGCAGGCAAAGTGGGGGTCCAGGCAGGCAAAGTGGGGTCCGGGCAGGCAAAGTGGGGGTCCAGGCAGAGACTGGTCTTGAAATCAGGCAGACAGGAGTTACTGCCAATCAAAACAGCTTTGTAAGCGATCCTAAGCAGATCACTTCAGCTTTCTGTAATTGGGGTTTCTCCTTTTTATAAGAGGGCGGCAGTCCCTCCCAGCTGGTGACCCCCTGGTTTCTAATAGCACGCTTTCTTTGGGGGATGGGCTCCACTTTGGACTCTCCATTCTGCGGTGCTCCCGAGGTCCTTTCCCGAGGGTCTTCTCTTCCCTGCTCCTTTTGGGCGCTCCGTGCTTTTGAGGTGGTGGGCGCCAGTGTCGGGAAGCAGGATCTATTTCCTCTGTCGTTCTCCCTCTTTCTTCTGCTGCAGATCTCTGACATGAATCGGCGCATTCGGGCCATCGAATGCTTGCTGACCCGGCTAGAGGAGAGAATCCTGGTGCCCTGGGAGGAGGTAATGCTCTGCCAGGCTCTGGGAAGCCATGTTCCCTCCTGTTCCTATCTTAGTAAAGGAAATGATGCTGCTGAAAGTTATCATTGAATTAAATAGAGCACCTCTTAATTCATCTTATCCTCAAGAAAGAAGTGCTGCTCTTATACCCCTTTTACAGATGAAGAAACTGAGGCCGACAGATTTGTCCAGGATTATGGAGCTATTAAGTGAGTGTTTGGGGCTAGATTTAAAATTAGGCCTTCCTGATTCCGGATCTGCCATTCTATCCATTGAGCCACCCAGCCACCGGAATAGATGCTTGTGGAATAAATTCAACTCAAGTATCCATGTTGTGTGAGGTAAGAGGACAGATGGCCAGCTTAGAGTCAGGAAATCCTACTTCCATCACAAACTGGCTAGGTGACCCTGGGCAAATCGTTTAAAAGAAAATGAACCCGGGGCAGCTAGGTGGCGCAGTGGATAGAGCACCGGCCCTGAAGTCAGGAGGACCTGAGTTCAAATCTAATCTCAGAGACTTAACACTTCCTGGCTGTGTGACCCTGGACAAGTCACTTAATCCCAATTGCCTCAGGGAAAAAAAAGGCAATAGATCATTAGCCCTCCCCAACCTGTGAATCCCAAGAACCTACAGACATTTGCAGGCTGTGTGATCCTGAGCAAGTCACACAACCTCTCCAAGGTTCAGTTTCCTTGTCACAAAGGGACTGGGAGAACAAACCGGATAACACAGGTGATGTGCTTTGCAAACTTTTAAATATCATAGACATATTAGCTATTTTTATTATTGGGAAGACCTTGAATGAACAAATGATAAATCAGTTATTAAGTACCTACTAAGTGCCAGACCCTGGGCCAAGCCTTGAAGAATACAAATAAAAGCAAACAGTCCCAGCCTTCAAGGAGCTTACCTTTCTAATGGGGGAAACACTTCTTAGAGGAGAGCTGGAAGGAGCACTGGGGAAGAGGCAGAGAAGCCTGCTTGTGGGCAACATAAGGCAGAACCAGAGGCAACATCCCAAGGGCAGAGGCCAAAGTCCTGAGAGACGCCTGAGTGCTGGCAGCAGGGTCAGGCGGGCGATCCAGCTAAGCCAATCAGTCCTGGAAGCCATCCGTGCTGCTCTGGAACAATTCTCCTTGTAAAAAGTCTTTCCTGAGAAGCTACCAGGCAGGCCCACCTGCATCCCATTAAGACTTCCCTTAGACCATGTATCTAGTTCAACACCCTCATTTTGCAGATGAGGAAACTGAGACCCAGAAATGGAAATTGGCTTCCCTGAGGTTACAAGGGGGAGAGGCAGGATTTGAACTCAGCTCCTTTGACTCCAGATTATCTCTTCACCACATCATGTCTCTACATGTTGCCTTCTCTCTCAGGACCCAATCTCCTGGAGAGCAGGAACAGTGGTCCTTGCTCAGCCCAGCCCCTGACCCAGAAAGGGTTTCATACTTTTTTTCATTCATTCATCAATGCTCCAGGCTTCCACAGAGATAACGTTTCTTATTTCAGATCCTCAAAAGATGTCTCATTTCATCACCATGACTGCTACCTTCACCAGCACAGAGACTGCCCAATGAAATCCCTTCATTAATGGTTCTGATGAGTGATAAAGCCAGAGCCCTGCCCCTTCCCCCCCCCCAAAAAAAAACAAATAAACAAAAATAAAATAAACCTCCCTCACCTACTGGCCTAGGTCTACCTACTGATGCTCACCTTCTTGATAAAGGGAGGCTGTACATTAGGCACATGGCTGATCTCCAGGCCTTTTCTCAAAGCTTTTTCAGCTCAGTAGGGCACCCCAAAGCCCAAACTTTACTCATCTTCCAGCATGCAGGGTCCCCCACAGGTCACCCTGAGACACGGGTGAGGGAGGAGAAAAGCATCAGTGGAAGAGTCCTATGTTGCATGTTTGGCCAATAGAAGACTTGATCCCAGGGGCAGGATTGATGTACGGCTCTATGAGCTGGAACATGGCAGCTTGGGAGGAATGAAAGCAATATCAAGCAGAGGATAATGGGAAAGTGCCTCATTAGGTCGGGTATGAGGAAGCAGCAACATAGCAGAGACAGGAAGGGCCCTCAGAAGCCCCTTGACTTTGGGACAAAAGGCACCTCAAGACTATCTGGTCCAACCCCAGCATTTTACAGATAAGGAAACTGAGGCATTCAAAGGTGAAGTTAATTGCTCCAGTTCACACAGATGGTATGTAAGGCAAGATGAGAATTTGAATTTTTCTGGCTCTAGGGAGCTGGTGGCCTGCTGTTTAGAGCTCTAGACTTAGATCCAGATAGACTGGGGTTCAAATGGCTGTGATAGAGAAAGAGAGACAGAGACAGAGAGAGAGAGAGGGAGGAAGGAAGGAAGGAAGAGAGGGAGAGAAAGAAGGAGGGAGGAAGGAAGGAAGGAAGAAAGAATTGAGGAAGGAAGGAAGAATGAAAGAAAAGGAAGAGAAAAGAAACAAGGGAAAGAAAAGAAAGAAGGAAGGGAGGGAAAGAAAGACAAACTGGAGAAAGGAGAGTGGAAAGACTAGAAACAGAGATGAGACCAGGAGTCAGGAGTGCTGACTTTCCAACTCTGCTCCCAACTAGTTCCATGAACTTGAGCAAATCCCTTCCTGTCTTTGGATCTCAGTTTCCTGTCCATTCTGGCCAGAATTGAGTGCATTAGCTTCACCATTTCCTGACCCTTGAAACAGCTTTTCTTTTTTCTCTTCAGTTCCCTCAGGAGAGCTAACGTACCCAAAGTATATATTGATCCTTCTTTTAATTAGCTAGATTGATGGTGTGGAGTGCTATGGGAGGGAAAGCTGCCTGCCTTTCTGTTTCTCTGTGTTTGTGTCTCTGTCTGTCTCTATCTGTCTCTGGGTCTGTCTGTCTGTCTATCTATCTGTCTCTCAGCCTCTCTGCTTCTCTGTATGTCTATCTCTTTGTCTCTGACTTTTTCCTGTTTCTCTGTCTCTGTCCTTCTGTCTTCTCCCTCTTGCTCTGCCTGTGTGTGTGTTTGTCTCTCTGTCTCTGCCTCTGTCTGTCTCTGTCTATCTTTCTGTCTCTCTGCTTCTGTGTCTCTGTGTCTCTGTCTCTGTCTGTCTCTGTCTCTATCTCTGTTTCTGTCTCTCTGTCTCTCTCTTTCTCTCTGTCTCTGTCTCTGTCTCTCCCCTCTCTCTCTGTCTCTATCTCTCTCCTCTCTCCCTCCCCTCTTCCCCCCTCCATTCTATTGTAGTGCTAATGAAACTATCCTCCTCCACCCCCACCCCACTGCCATCACCACACTCTCAAAGGTGACTACAGAAGGAGCTGGGGGTGCTTTGATGTGACCCTGGGCTAGCTGAGAGGAACAGCCTGGCTGAGGAAAGTGCTTTCTTGGAGGAATCATAATGAGTGCTATGGAGTTTGCTTGTGGTGGTTGTTTTGTTTGTTTGTTTCTTTGTTTGTTTGTTTTTTCTTGAAGTCTCTAGATCTGGGTTCACAATCAGAAATCCTGGCTCCAGGGGGACCTCTGCTTGTCCAGCTGCCTTCCCCAGGCTATAGACAGGCTACAAAGCAGGTGCCAGATTCATTTACCTGGAGGGGAGAAGGGGGAGGACAAAGAGAGGCTGTCAGTGATGTCGCTCAGACAGCCAGGGCCTTGCAGGGATGGAGAGCACAAAATAAACTATTTCAAAGGTTCATGGGATAAACACATTATGCTCTAATGTTGTCAAGACTGTCCTATCCTCAGTACTCCAAAGGATGGCACCTTCATCTGTCTTCTCCCACATGAACTGCAGCCTCGCCCTGATCCAACTGGGGTTCCCTAGAATCGGAGATTTGTTCACCAGGGGACCGGCCTCTAGCCACGAAATCTGGCTGTTCTCACTGCCCCATCACCCCACTCCGGAACTCTCTGTGCACCCCTTAGCAGAACCTGGGGTGGGGCTTTGGGGACCTTGGAGGCACTTTCATGCAGGAATAAGGTGACATAGATAACTAATATGTATATTATTGTGTGTGTATATATATATATATATTGTTGTGTGTATATTTACATATATATGTATACACACACACACACCTATATAAGCACATATACACAGTGGGCTTAGACTCAGGAAGATGAGTTCACACCAGAGCCTAGATGCTTGCTAGCTGTGTGACCTTGGGCAAGTCTCAACCTGTTTGACTCAGTTTCCTCATCTGTAAAATGGCGATACTATTTAATATTTCCCAGGGCTGTTATGAGGACCAAATAAGATAAAGTCCTTGGCCCGGCACTTAGTAAATGCTCCATAGCTGGGGGTAGTATTTTCTGTATCTAGCTACAGCCACATATTCCCACACGTCTTTATGGAGTCCGAGCTCAGGGGAAGGCACAGGATGAAGGGAAAGGAGGAAAGGCTCCTGGTACAAGGTGGGATTTGAGCTGAATCTTTGAGACTTGGGGGAAGGGAGACAAGGCCTGGCTGTACCACTGAGGGAATGGAAGAGTGGGGGGTGGGTAAGAAAGGACGTTGGAAGCTGAAGAAAGGCTGTGGTCTTTTCTCTCCGAGGTCCCCCATCTTCATCGGGTGTATTGGGGGGCATGACGTCATCAGCGCTGGGCTTGGAGCATCATGCTTCTTCCCAATCGGTTCTGGGTTGCTGCTGACTCGGAGGGAGTGGGGCTTAGTTGGGAGACCCAAGTCGTGAGATCAGATCCCGCTCTGCCCCATGGGAGGCAGATCCCCTTTATAATAATTCCTCTGGGGCGCCAATTAAGTGAATTCTCTGCTTGGGGAGCTGCTTGAGTTCACTTATCTAGGAAAGGAGGGCTCGCAGCACCCTGGGGTCCCTGCTCTCTGCCTTCGCCCCCGCCCTCGCTCTCAAGCTCCTTTTTAAGTTTTCCAAGTGGATCCATGACAGGCCATGCAAAAACAGCCGCAGAATATTGCCAGCTGGTTGCCTTTGCAATGGGCCTTTGGTTCTAGCAGTCCACTCATCCAGTGAACTGGGCTATTTTTCCTCCTGTTTAATTCTGGACTCAGCTCCTTGTCCATAGGGAACATCTGTCCAAGACTGAGTCCATCTCCCGGGCATCGGTACCCCGAACCCCCAGGGCTTCTGAGAAATGGGCTTCAAGTTGATGATCCAAGGGTTTCGGAAACTCCTTACTTAGCCTCTCTCCTATTCTTGGTAGTTTTCTAAGTTATTTTTTTTTAATGTGAATGTGTTGGGTTTTTTTTTTTTTTAACTTTTATTCTATTTGTTGCTTTTTCTCTTTTTTAACACCTTTAAATGACTTAAGGCTATTTCTGCTCAATTAGGTCTAATTGATTCAAGGGAGGAGCCTGATGCTGGGGGTGAGAAGTAGGAGGGCGGGGAGAGACAAAAACGGGGAAGGGGAGAGGGGCGGGGAAAGAATAGGGCGGGACTTGGCTGCCGTATATAAGCTCTGCCGTGGCGTTGGAGGACATTCTGAGCCTTCCGAGGTTGGAAGCTTGTAGTGTGAGAGTGCGGCGCCCGCCGAGCCTCGTTGACCCGGCCTATCCTGGGACTCCGCCGAAGCCAGCTCGCCAGTCTACGTCTCTTCCAGCCCAGCGTTGACCCGTCCTATCCTGGTGCTCCGCCGTAGCCAGCTCGCCAATCTACGCCTCTTCCAGCCCAGCGATGCGGCCGGATCTTCAAACAACGTCTGCTTGGACTCCCACGGAGCCTGATGCTGCCGCCGGCACCTCCACCTGTCCACACCCTCCTGAGCTAGACCCGAATTCCTCTGGGAAGAACCCCGAAGACTTCGTTTTTCGCAAAGTCCTGGGGGAAGGCTCGTTCGCCACCGTGATCCTGGCCCGGGATTTAGCCACTTCCACGGATTACGCGATTAAAATCCTGGCGAAAAAACAAATAATTCGAGAGAAGAAGGTACGCTACGTCCTCAGCGAACGGGATGCCATGTCCCGCCTGGACCACCCCTTCATTGTCAAGCTTTACTTCTCCTTCCAGGACGACGAGAAGCTGTATTTCGGTCTCAGCTACGCCCCAAATGGAGACCTCCAGAGGTACGTCCAGAAAATGGGGCCCCTGGATGAGCCCAGCGCCCGGTTTTATGCTGCAGAGCTGGTGACCGCCCTGGAGTATTTGCACGGGGAGGAAATTATTCACAGGGACTTGAAACCCGAAAACATCCTTTTAACTGCCCAGATGCACATTCAGATTACAGACTTCGGGTCAGCCAAAATATTGGCCCCCTATAGTGGCCAAGGCAGGTCTAATTCCTTCGTGGGGACAGCGCATTATCTGGCACCCGAACTCCTCCTGGATGAAAGTGCCTGCAAGAGTTCAGACCTGTGGGCTCTGGGCTGCATAATATACTACCTGGTAGCCAAGGAGCCCCCTTTCGAAGCCCGAAATGAGTATCTTCTGTTCCGGAAGATCATTAAGGTAGCCTATGATTTTCCAGAGCAATTCTTCCCAAAGGCAAAAGATCTTGTGGGAAAGCTGCTGGTTTTAGACTCCAGAAATCGATTAGGCTGTGAAGAAATGGAGGGCTACGGAGCCTTGAAGGCCCACCCATTCTTTGACAACCTCACCTGGGACGATTTACACCTTCAGACACCTCCGCTGTTCCCAGAATCCTTGAGCTCTGCGTCTGAAGATGAAGCTGAAGATGAAAGCTTTGACAGTTGTGAAATGTTCCAGGTCCTCGGTCTCCCTTCATCTTCCTCCCATCCCTTGACTGTACCAACATCAGACTCCCCTCAAAGTCATGTGGACAGCTACACACATCACCAAGTGGATGACAATTCTTTGGAGCTGGACCTAACGTTTTCTGAAGAGGAGAAAAGACTCTTGCTGGAGAAGCAGGCGAGGGAGAACCCATGGCATAAGTTTGTCGCCGGTCATTTAATCCTGAAAATGGGGCCAGTGGACAAACGAAAAACCTTATTTGCCCGCCGGCACCAGTTGCTTCTCACCGAAGGACCTCATCTCTATTATGTGGATCCTGTCCTTAAGAGCCTGAAAGAAATCCCGTGGTCCCCCGAACTGTGGCCAGAAGCCAAGAATTGTAAGACCTTTTTTGTTCACACACCCCAAAAGACCTATCACCTCATGGACCCTTGTGGGAATGCTCATAAATGGTGCCAGAAGATCCAGGAGCTTTGTCAAACCGGATCCGAGGACCCACCCCAGGCTGCTGTATGAGAAAGCTTATCCCAGGAGAGCTCAGAGCCCTGGCGCCTGCTCTTGGACCTTAAGAAGAAATCCTTTTTAAAATCAAAAATCTCTGATTTTACTTACCTATGTAACTTAAGTATGTAATACTATGTAATAATAGAAGGAGGTATGTTTTAGTGCCTTTTCCATCCTATCTCCTCCCCCCTTCCCTTCCCATCCCCACCTGCCTCTGTCTTAATGATCACTGAAACCTGGGGATTCTTTAATGTCTCAGTTGAAACTTGCTTTTTATTGTATTTTATACTTCTGTTTCGCCTTTTTTTGATATGTGGCCAAATATATATATATATATATATAATAAATTGCTTTTGTTTTCTACTTTGTTTCTTGCTGTTTTATGACTCTGAGGTGCTCTTGTTAAGTTGTCTTCCTTCGTCCTTCTCCATAAGATTTCCTAAATGAATTTATCCAGAAATAACTGCTATATGTAACTCTTTAAAGTCTGCAAAGCGTTTTTTACATTGTAAAGTATTTGGGAAAACAAAACTAAACACCAGAGCTCCTCCTTCAAAGAGCCTATGTTCTAATGAGAGTCAGGAAACACTCTCTGCTCTCAAGAAGCTTACATTCTGGCACAGAACTTGAAAAATCACTATTTTAATTGGTTTTAACACATGTTATCTAGGAGAGGGGATAATACACTAGCTCACTAATCCTACTCCATTTGTAGCCATCCTTAATGGAAGCCAAGTGCAGAAGAGTCTGTGGGTTGATTGGGGGGGCAGGGGGGAGACCCAAGGTGGGAATACAACTGGGGCTCAGGAGAGCATGGGGGGAGGGGGGGAAATTTAGTTTAGGCAATAGAAGCCAGAGAAGTGACCATCTGGCCCAAGTTGATTGTTGCCTTCACAGATAGTACTTAGTTGGAGCTTTTCCTGGAGCTTTTGGGCTGATAGGGATATGAAGGATGCCCGAGGCTGTCCCTTTCATCTGATGCTAAAAGGAAGGCCCAGGGAAGCACCCTAGATTGCAGAGAATAAATAAGAGGCCGGATTTTAACCCTAGAGGCTGAATCTCCTTCTCTTTTCAATCCACTACACCAGCCCTCAGGAAACATTTCTTCCTTCTTGCCTGTGTTCCTTGAGGCCATAAACTACAATGGCTTACCCCAGGCCAGAGCCCACACTGGATTCTAGAAGATCATCACCTGGGTTCTGAACTTGGGGTCCAAGAACTTGGGTTTTAAAAACATTTTGATCATTGTATTTCAATATAATTGGATGCCTTATAACTTTATGTATTTTATTTTATGTGTTTAAAAATACAACTCAGAAGAGGCTTCCCCAAACTGTCAAAGGGGCTGGGGGCCAAAACACAAAAGATGAGTAAGAGCCCCTTCCAGAAAAGGGTGTTGGGTCTGGAGACAGAAAGGTCTGAGTTCAAATCCTGTCTCAGACCTTTACTAGTTTGTTTTAACCTGAGTGATTGACTTAATCCGTCTGCCTCACTTTCCTTATCTGCAAAATGGGGATATCTTACTTTCCCAAGAGTGTAAAGCACTTAGCACTGCTCCAGGCACTTAGTAAGTTCTTAGTGACCTTTAAGCAGTTAATAAGTGCTAAATCCTTCTTTACAAGGTGCTAAGGATGAAAAAACTAGAGAAAATCTGTCCTTAAACTAGTTGCTAAAAGAAGCTTAACGTTCCATTAGTTCAGTCAACAAACATTTTTAATTATTTTACTCTGGGGCAGCCCTTCCCACATACCCCCCTCCCAAGCACTTGAAAGACAAAGACTTTTTAAAAAGTCCCTTTCCTGAGAGTTCCCATTCTATCCTGGAAGAAAATGTTTCAGTCAATCAAGAAATAATTAAATCAATGCACTATATCCGGCCAGAGCTGGGGAGACAGAGACAAAAGGAGCCCCCCCCTCCAAGATTGACTATGAAAGTAGGGGGGTGCTCAAGCTTGCTTCTTTGGGGAGCTGAGGGAGGTTCTTGTGGATTCTCACCTATAATCAGATCTGGGGCCCGTTAGAGTGAGGAGCAATCAGATATCCACCGAAGGACTTTGGAGGTCATCTATTCATTCAGCCGACAAACATTAAGCACTTATTCAGTGCCGGGTGTGGTGGACAGGAATAAAATCATCCCTGCCCGAAGGGAGCTTACTTTCTCTGGTCTATGAGCTTCCAGTCTGGAAGAAAATCTTTTAGTTTTACCCTCCAGGTCAAACAGGAGGAAATTGGGGCTCAGTGACTTAGTCAATGTCACACAGGTAATAAGTGGCGTGACTGGGGTGGCAGTATATTCTGAAGTACATTTGCTAAAGTTCTTTAGTAGAATATAAGCTCCTTGAAGGCAGGAACTATTTTTGACTTTCTTTTTCTTTCTAGTCTGAACGTGCTAACTTGACTGGGATCGAAGCTGGGAACTCCCTCCCTCCCTAAACCTAGCTAAAGTAGGGCTTTCTGTAAGCCCCCCCCCCCGGGGGGGGGGACTCCTTTGTGACCCTTATTAATTCAAAGAGATATATATGCCCATTTACATTCAGTTTTGGTTGTTTGATACAATCCCAAGGGGCTTCTTCTAGTCACAGGAGCTAAATAGGGTGGGGTTTTTTCCAACTCCATCCTAACACTTTACAGATCTGGTCCCTCTCCCCCAGGAGCTAAATCCCCACTCAAATTTCCTGGAAATTTGCCAGAATTTGAAAGGTCGGAGATGGAAAAGTGAAACCAGCTTCCTTTTGTTTCAGTCCCTTGGGCCAGAGACCCTCACAGATGCTGACCTAGAAGAGGAGGCCCTCAAGAGGAAGCTTGGAGAGCTGACCAGCAAGGTCAGTGACAAGGGAGGATCTTCAGAAGAAGAAGAAGAGGAGGAGGAGGAGGAGGAGGAGGAGGGCCAGAGTGGGCTGATCCCAGGAAGGAGTTCTTCACCTGGCACCAGGCCCATAGAGGTCCAGCAGGTTGGTGTTCACACCTTGGGCTATTCCATCCCTAACTGCTTGGCCTTCCTTCCTGCCTGTCCTGGGGAGAGTGTTAGGAAAGTCGGGACCACTAGACTACTCATCACATGACTGCCCAAGACCACCCAGCCCACATTAGATGTCTCATGGGATTTAAGGGGGACACCCAGTCCAGCTTTCCCTGAGTAAGAATCACCTCTACAACCTTCCTGGCAAACAGTCAGGCCTTGGCCTGAATCCCAACTGAGTTGGATGCTCTAATTTTCGGGGATGATTGATTTTCCTTCTATCCAATCAAAATCTCCCTCTCTCTAACTACCACCTCTTGATCCTTTTTTGGAACTTTGGAGCATGGGAGAACAAGTTGGCCACAGGACAGTCCTTCAGAGTACAGAAACAGCTTTGTGCCCACCCCACCCTACCCCCATCTTCTCTCTGATAGGATAAACACTCCCCATTCTTTCCACCAGTCCTCATATGACCCAAATTGGAAATCATTCCCCTTCCTAGCTGTATACTCTCCAGCTTTATCAGTGTCCTTTATTAGGTACCCAAAATTAAATGCAGGCCTTTACAGCTCCCAGTAGACATGCAACATTTTCAACCACTGATTTTAAGCCCCTGGGATCTCTTTGAGGCCTCCTTACAATAAGACAAGGGAAAAGGATGTTAGTTAAGGATCATTAACAATAACTGATATTCAGGAGGACCTGGGTTCAAATCTGGTCTCAGATACTTAACATTCCCTAACTGTGTGACCTTGGGCAAGTCACTTAACCCAATTGCCTCAGCAAAAAAGCAAAAAACAAACAAACAAAAAACCCCAAGCAAACAAACAAACAAAAAAACAATAACTGACATTTCTCGGGATAGAGGCAGGACCTATGATTTCAGCAGCAGCAAGAACTCATCCTGTTCATGCCATTGAGTGACGTGGAGGCTTAGAGAGAGTTGCCCAGCCTACTGAGCAGATGCAGAGACTTGAATAGGGTCATACTGCCAGTAGGAGTCAGAGATGGAACTGGAACCCAGGGCTTAGATTTCTGCTCCATTTTACTCTCCACAGCACTCCACCCACTGCTTCTCTGCTGCTTCCCCAGGGACAGGAATGAACAGATTGGAAGCTGGAAGGGATCCTTTATACTGTCTAGTCTGACCCCCTCTTTTTACATCTAGGTTGACACTGTAGGTGGCTAGCAACACATCTGGCACCAATCTGAATCACTTTTACTCATGGAGCTAAGTAGACTCTGTCCTATTTTTCCAGGCTGGCCAGACACATGGAGGGGAGAACAGGC
Source organism: Myrmecobius fasciatus (assembly GCA_023553655.1). Classification (NCBI taxonomy): domain Eukaryota; kingdom Metazoa; phylum Chordata; class Mammalia; order Dasyuromorphia; family Myrmecobiidae; genus Myrmecobius; species Myrmecobius fasciatus. The sequence continues at coordinate 673 of JAJPUD010014012.1, read as the reverse complement.
TTCCTGACCTTGAGGAGGAAGTCCCACGTACCAGAACCCCCGATTCAGCGCTCTCAGAGCTGGAGGACAGAGTGGCCTTGACAGCCACTGAGGTGCAGCATGCAAAGAAGGAGGTAATTCTCCAAAGCTTTTAAGCATTTATTAGGTGCGGCTCTGTACCAAGTGCTAAGCAAAGTTCTGGTAATACAAAGAAAGGACCAAAAAATGGCATTGTTATGATATCAATTACATATGTGTATATATATTGTGTATGTGTATATAATATGAATTTCCAGGGAGGGAGGGAGGTAGCTAGATGGACGGATGGGTGGATGGGTGGATGGGTGGATGGGTGGATGGGTGGATGGGTGGATAGATAGATAGATGGATGGATAAATGGATAAATGGATGGATGGATAGATAGATAGATAGCTCAGATGTGTGCTTTCAGTAGTATGTTCCCCAGCATACCAATTCATTTAAAAACATGGTCCTGAGAAAGGGTCTTCTTCTAGACTGCCAAAGGAATCTAGAACCTCCCCCCAAAAGGCTAAGAACCCTTAGATTGGAGCATGCTGAAAAGGAGGACTGTTCTCAGATTTCATTCGGCAAGCCAGATTGACAAGGAGCCCTTGTATGTATTTAACATGTGGGTGTTATTGTAGGTGTCAGATATAAAATCTCGAATTGCTGC
>JAJPUD010014011.1:18003-42114 GCA_023553655.1 Myrmecobius fasciatus | reverse complement strand
CTATTTTCTCCTGGCCTTATATTACATGTGAGTTTTATTGCATCATGATCTGAGAAGGATGCATTTACTATTTCTGCTATTCTGCATTTGATTTTGAGGTTTTTATGCCCTAACACATGATCAATTTTTGTATAAGTTCCATGAACCCCTGAGAAAAAAGTATACTCCCTTCTATCACCATTCAATTTCCTCCAGAGATCTATCATACCTAACTTTTCTAGCCTTTTGTTAACCTCCCTAACTTCTTTCTTATTTATTTTGGAATTTGATTTATCTAATTCTGAGAGAGCAAGGTTGAGATCTCCCACTAGTATAGTATTACTGTCTATTTCTCCTTGCATCTCTCTTAACTTCTCCTCTAGGAATTTGGATGCTATACCACTTGGTGCATATATGTTAAGTATTGATACTGCTTCATTGTCTATGGAACCCTTTAGTAAAATGTAGTTTCCTTCCTTATCTCTTTTAATTAGATCTATTTTTGTTTTTACTTGATCCGAGATAAGGATTGCTACCCCTGCCTTTCTTTGTTCACCTGAAGCATAGAAGATTCTGCTCCAGCCCTGGAAAAGCATTTTTTAAAAAAAATATGTGTATAGCCAATAAATGCAAGGATAACAAAAGATCATTTTTAGGATATACATTATATATTTTCATAGTATAATTTATATATCATATATTCATATCTCTATTCAATAATATAAAATTTTTATAGTTAGAATTGTTTTATATTCTATATGAAATTGTTATTGTTGTTTAGTTGTTTTCAGTCATGTTTTATACTTTGTGACATCATCTGAGCTTTTTTTGTTGGGATACTGAGAGTGTTGTGCCATTTCCTTCTCTAGCACATTTTGAAGATGAGGAAATTGAGGCAAAGAGGTTTAAGTGAATTTTCCAGTATCAACAGCTATTAAGTGTTTAAAGTCTGATTTGAACTTAGGAATATGAATATTACTCTAGGTCCCGTGCTCTCTCCTAAACTACCTAATTGTCCCATAGACAAGTAAATTATTTGCCTTTTGATAGATTTGAGATAGTCTAATCATCATGAACAACTATTGACAAAGTTTATATTGTTTCTGCTGTTGTAATCAAAAGAAACAGGGACAAAATATGGACTATATAATGGGATATATTCTTAAATACTTCTTTCACACTCATACACATACATCAAAATGATTGCTATACTGCCAGTATTCCATTAGACTTTACCTTAAAACCAAAGGCTTTGGCAAATTTAAAAATAGATTATTTTAAAACAACAACAACCTTGACATACACAGACATATGTTACACACACATACATATTTCTGTATGATGTGTATGCACATGCATATATGTACATTTATAGTTTTAAACAGTTAATTTCAGGAGATTCCTAATGCAACTTTGCCATTCAATAGCATGCTAGGGCAGTAAATCACATTGAACTTTCATAAATCTAGAGAATAACATGGAGTTTAGTATCTATTCCTCAACCATTTCCTTTCAGTCTCTGTGAATATTAAAGTGCTGCTGACTCAGAACCAGAGAGATTTTTTGGCCTGTCTTAACTTCTCTGTGGTAACTAAATGAAAATGTCAGCTTAAAAGGAATGAGTGGCACATAGAAAATATATACCTCATCCAGTTGGGACCATATTTGAAATGTGGCCAGTCAAAAAATGACTAAAGTTCATTCGCATACATTGATTATAGTGAGTCTCTGGGGAAATGAATCAAATCTACTCTTTCAATTAGCAATGTAAAGGGTGCATAAGGCACACTAAACAAATGCAAGGGTGTTTCAGAAGAGGTCAGTAGAGTAAAGGAAATTCAGTGGTATATATGTCATGGAGCCAACAAAGGAACTGAACTCATTTTCTTTATATTATGTTACACATTTAGACTATCAACCAAAATGGTAAAACAAAAGCCTTAAGCACACATGTATTTTATATTCATCTCCAATTCCAGAATAAATATTTTTCCCAAAAGGACAATTCTAAATTAATTGAAATTCTCGTGTCTGTATCCATATACAAGTATTATCATATTTATGTTCTCTCTTTCAGGGATTCTGTCTTTGCTCATTCTATTTAAGACTTTTGCTTTTAAGAGTGGAGTAAATGGGATGGTCAGAAATAATTGTGCAAAAGGGTTTTTGGATTTTTGAAGGAAACTTCTTTAAGTTTTAATTTTAAAAGCATTCATGTTTACATATATTTATATTTACATAGGTGATCTTAATTTAAATGTTCTTATTACAACTTATTCTGAACAATATGGAACTAAGAATACAGGGAATGGAAAGCAAATATATTAAAATTGAAACGTATACTTGAAACTTTTCATTGAAAAAAATTCAATTGAAACATTACTTTTCAATGCTCCAAGCAATTCTCAAATACAGAGAAGGAATGAAGGAAAGAGTCATTTAAGTACTTATTTTATGTCAAGTATTGTGCTAAGCATTTTACAAATATTATCTTATTTGATCCTTACAATAACTCTGGAGATATTTACTATTAATATAATGCCCCTTTCATAATTGGAGAAACTAAAGCAGACAGAAGATGACTCACTCAGGGTCATATAGGTAACAAGAATCTGAAACCAGATTTAAATCAGATCTTCCTAACTCCACATGGATTCTCTTCACTTTATTTAGTAGAACTGTATTGTGCTAGTGGGAGTTTCTTCATTGGGACTTCCAAATATTAATGAATCACAAAATGAATCTAATATTATTCTATCATTATACTATATAATATTTCTCTGATAAATCTCATCAAAATGTATATATATTCTTTCCAGTGGTACATCTAATCCTCTATCCATTATTTCTCAACTTGATTGGCCAAACCACAGTTTTCCTTAAATTCTATACAAGAAGGTTCATACAATAGAGCGGGGAGAATTTCTTTATATCTTAAGATTTTGTTTTTAATTTATGAGAAACTAATGCTTTACCAAGAACTTTAGAGGCTCACTAGGGAAATAAGGAAATATTTTATTTTATGTTCTTATAAGAATGGGTGTCCAACTAGTTGTTGTTGTTGTCTTTCATTTTCAAAGAGGACTATGACATCAAGTAAGTGATGCCATGACATGCAAGTGAGTTGGATTTAAGTGAGGAAGAGCTGTGCAAGGTCACCTCCCTCACTTCCTCTTCAGAACCATCTGGGTCCAGTGGCTAATTATAGATCATGATGACTGGAGAAGGCCTTGGATGCAAGGGGAAGCCATGATCTTTTCCACAGATCTGAGTTTGCCTGAGGCCATACCCATTCAATGACCATGGCTAGGTAGCACATGAAACAATCTCTTCTTTCATCTAGTCAAAAAAAAATCCAAATAAATAAGTAAATCTGGAAGGGGAAGAACCTTAAGCTTTCTGGTCATAACAAAAATGATAGCTATTTACATTCAATCTGAATTAATCAGGACTCAATCAATAACCAAATGGGGCTTGGCCTGGAATTTATTGATGGCCAATCAATGAGAATCAGAGTGGTTTTGGTTTAAGGTATGGTACTTAAGAAAGAAATGTACCCAGTAAATTCCAGGGTTTTTTAGGAGGGTTGAGATCTAAAAGAAAAGAAAAAAAAGCTTTTAAAAGCATTAGCAGATAAGGGCATGTACTTGATGCACAGAAGCATAACCTTTTATTCCCTGTCCTGAAATTCAAGTAGCTCTCCTCTTTCTTCTTTGGCTGGGTACTACAGAGGTTATATCCTAGCTGAACACCTAATTCCTCCATATGAGTCCCTGCTCCTAATTATATTTTCCATTCCCCACATTTCAATAAATCTGACCCTTATTTTCTTTTACCCATATTTGAATGCATAAACATTCCTTCTTATTCATCTACCAATTGTGTGTTTCTTATTCTAATTTATGGCTTCCCTCTATAAGTTTTATTTCCTGTGATCGACAGCAACCCAACCTTTATTTCCCTGATTTTCACATAACTGTGGAAACTAAAATCTCAATCAACTCTCACATAATCATGTAGTATGTAGATTATCATTCTGTTTTCCTTTGCACTTTATGAAAAAGAGTTTCATGACTGCCTTCTATCTTCTTAGAATCATGAAAACATGACCATTTTAAGAATATGCTATCTCCTTGGCTACTATCATCACTACTGGTTGTAATTCCTATCATGACCTGGAAGCAAGATATGCTTGTTGCTTCTCACAGCCATTTCTAAACCCTGTCCATAATACTTTGATCCAGCAATCTTTCATACTTTCAGACACATCCCATCCAGAAATTGTAATTTAACCAGATCTTCATAGCAGTCTGACTCCTTGGATCATTCTTTCTCCCTTTTGAGAGATTCTGTGCCTGGCTGATATTTTCCCTTTCCATGCTTTCTTCAAATACAATTGCTTCCCAGTTACTCATCTTTTTCTGCTCCCACTATGATTTGTGCCTTCATTGCACTTCAGTCACACGTAGCAGATGTTGTACCCTTAATCTTACCATCATCCACATCCAATTAATATTCTCTTTGAAATTACTCTTTCAAACCAAAACCACTCTTCTGTTTCATTCATCCTCTCCAACTAACTTCATTACATCTAGTTACTCCATCCTTCCTTGTGGCCATTAAAACTGCATTAACCTTATATTGTTCACTTCAAAACATTGCCATAGTTAACCAGTTAAATTGTTCATTTTTATTCTTCAGTTTTTTTTCCTTTTGTATTGTTATTCATCATCTCTAATTTTCAGGTTTTTCTTATGAATTGACAATGTCTCTATTTTCTACAAACTCATATGTTTCTCTTTTTAGTTTTGGGTCTTTATTCAATTCTATTTCATTTTTAAGTTCTAATTATATTCCTGCCTATTCCTCTTTCCCCACTTATTGACAAAACCAATTAAAATATAGCCATGAAAAAAAATCTCAGTAGCCATGTTTTGAAAGGAAGAGAAAGAGAAAGAGAGAGAAACATAGACAATCAGACAGAGAGAGAAAGAGAGGGGGGGGGAGGGGAAGGGGGAAAGAGACAGAAAGGGAGAGAGAGAATATGAGAATGCTTTAATCTACACTTTGAGTCTATTATATCTCTGAATGGAGAATCAAATTTTTCATCATGAAATATTAATAATTGTGGTAGGTGATTGTGTTGATTAATTGCTATATCTTTCACTTCTAATTGTTTTCATGTTTTTATTATTTTGTAAATTATGCTAATTCTGCTCACTTCACTTTGCCTCACTTTCTGTCTTTTCAATTTTTTTTCTGAAACTATTATTTCTTACTGTACAATAGTATTTCTTCATAATAAAGTACGATGTCATTCAGTCATTTTCTAATTGATGGACTTCCCCTCAGTTTCCAATTCTTTATAATCACAAAAAATGCTTATTTTCTTAATATGGGTTCTTTTTATTTTTGTACATATAAGTTATTTTTCTTTTATTTTAAATTTCTATAGGATATAAAGGCAGTAGCAGTATTTCTAGGTTAAATGTTACGTACAGTTTTGTAGCTTGTTGGGCATAGTTCCAAATTATTTTTAGAATATTTGTACTGATTAATAGGCCATTAGCATTAGTGTACTCATTTCCCTCTAGCATGTCATTTTCCTTTTCTGTCATCTTAGCCAATCTAATAGGTGTGATGTGATATTTCAGTTGGTTTTTTTTAAATCTATTTAGGAATGGCTCTTGTCCTTACACCTTTGTATTTTATAGTCCCTCTAAATTTGAGAAATGAAACTTTCATCAATGCAACTTGCTGAAAAGACATTTTCCCCAGATATATTTGTCTTTAAATTTTAGCTGCATTCATTTTGTTTATGCAAAAATATTTTTTTTATGTAATCAAGATTATCTACTTTATCTCCCACAAACTTCACTATTTCCTCTTTGGACATGACAGCTTAACTGACAAGATAAACTTCTAACTGACAAGAAAAATTTCCCCTCTTATATTACACCCTTTATGTCTCAATCATATCATTATTTTGAGCTTTTTCTTACTATATGTTGTGAGATGTTAGTATATGCCTAATTTCTGCCATACTGTTTTCCAATTTTTTCCAGCAGTTTTTGAGAAATAGGTATTTTTATCTCCATTGTTGATTCTGTTTGGTTTATTAAACATGAAGTTCTGTGCTCATTTGCTTGTGTTATCATATACCTAATCTATTCCATTGATCCATTACTGTACTTTTTTACCAGTGACAAATTGTTTGGATTATTTCATCTTTGTAGACAAGTTCTAGACATGGTACTTCTAGATCTCCTTCCATCTCTCTTTTTTAATTGATACACGATATTCTTGAGATTTTGTTGTTCTTTATTATACTTATTTTTTTAATTTTTTCTAGCTCTGTAAAATGATTCTTCGGTAGTTTCATAATGAACAGAATAAGTTAATCACTTTATATAGCAGTACTTTCATTTTTTTAATATTGACTCAGTCTTCCCATCAGCAATTAACATTTTCTCAGATATTTAGATTTTTATTTGTTCAGTTTTGGTTTTGTATTTTAATTTCATTTTTTATACTAATAATTTGATTTTATTCATTCTTTTTAAAATCAAATTTGTTGATGATTAATCTACTTATTGCTTTTAATCATTCATTGGTGCTGCTGTTGCCATTTATTCTCAGCCCTACAGGTGATGTTTCTTCCTCTCTAACCATACCCCAAAATTGTCAAGCAGACCTCTTTTCCAGTTTTCCTAAGTTCTTACATGATGGGGAAAAGTGAGATAGTGTGACTTTGGGGTTAGTCTTGTCATTGCACCCAGAATTAACACGAAACATTGCTTTTTAAAGTTGTAAAACAAAAATTTCCATTTCAAGAAAACTTATTTAATAACAGTGTTTTCAAAGTTACTCAGCTTTTCTTTCTTTCCTTCTAAAATCTTTTTTTTGTTCTCTGTTGTGCATTTTTACTTTAATTCTCCCCTCTTTCCCTTCCTTATCTACCTAATGAAGGCTACAATTAAATGCACACAAACACATACCTGCACACAAACAGATGCACAGATACAGACACAGAAATAAGGCATACTTGTATTCACACACATACATATGTACTATGATGCATATTTATACTTCTTATATTTCTCTAGAAGAAGAGTATCTTTCAAAAGTCCTAGTCTTTCTGTGTTTTCCTTTGTTTTTAAAAATGAACCACTTCATCATTTCCTGCACCACAACAATATTCCAGCATAATCATGTCTTATCTGAGAGATTCTCTATGAAAATCTCCCTCTCTCCCAGTTTTCTGCATTTCTCCTATTGTTGGCTATGTTGATTTTCTTTATACAAGAAACTTTTAATTTAAAATAAAGTGAAATGATTCATTTTGTACTTCAACAATACTCTTGCTTGTTACTATATCCATTAGATATACTATATATTATATATATATACTATGCATATAGATAGATAGATAGATAGATAGATAGATAGATATTTTCCCCTTCTTTCTTTGAAATTCCTAATCTTTTGCTCTTCCAAATGAACTTTGCTATTATTTTTATAATCCAGTAAAATAATCTTAAGTACTTTAATTGGGAAAGCATTGAATAAGTAGGTTAGCTAGGTAAAATTGTCTTTTTATTACTATATTGGCTTCACCTACCCATGAATAATAAATTTTACTCCAATTATCTAAATATAATTTTAAAAAATGATTTTAATTTATTTTAATTTTTTGCTGAGGCAATTGGGGTTAAGTGACTTGCCCAGGGTCACACAGATAGGACGTATTAAGTGTTTGAGGCAGGATTTGAACTCAGTTTCTCCTGACTTCAGGGCTGGTGCTCTGTCCATTATGTTATCTTGCTGCCTCACTCTTATTTTTTATTGTTATTGTTATTATTATTATTTTCCTATTACAGATTTATTTCTTTTCATTTTATTAAAGCTTTATATTTGCAAATCATACGTATGGGTCATTTTTCCACAATGACCCTTGCAAAGCTTTCTGTTACAAATATTTCCCCTCTATCCCCCATCCCTTGCCTAGATGGCAGGAAATCTACTACTACATGTTAATTATGTTAAAATATTTGACAAATAGAATGTGAGTATACATATTTTTACAGTTATCTTGCTGTGCAAGAAAAATCAAATCTACAAGAAAAAAAAATCTGAGAAGGGAAACATAATGCAAGCAAATATCAATAGAGAGCATGAACATGTTATGTTGTGGTCCACATTCATATCCCTCTCTGTGGTGTATATGGCTTTCTTCATCACTGAACAATTGGAACTGGTTTGAAACATTTCATTGTTGAAGAGAGCCACATCCTTCAGAATTGATCATCATATAGTCTTGTTGTCATGCATAATGATCTCCTTGTTCTGCTCATTTCACTCAGCATCAGTTCATGCAAGTCTCTTCAGTGCTCTGTGAAATCATCTTGCTGGTCATTTCTTACTGAACAATAATATTCCATGACATTCATATACCATAGTTTATTCAGCCATTCTCCAATTGATGGGCATCCACTCAGTTTCCAGTTTCTAGCCACTACAAAAAGGGCTGCCACAAACATTTTTGCACATGTAGGTCCCTTTTCTTCCTTTAAGATCTCTTTAGGATATAGGCTCAGTAGAAACACTGCTGAGTCAAAGGGTATGCACAGTTTGATAACTTTTTGAGCATAGTTCCAAATTGTTCTCTAGAATGGTTGGATCCATTCACAGTTCCGCCAACAAGGTATCAGTGTCCCAGTTTTCCCACATCCCCTCCAACATTTGTCATTATCTTTTCCTGTCATCTTAGCCAATCTGACAGATGTGTAGTGGTATCTCAGAGTTGTCTTAATTTGCATTTCTCTGATCAGTAGTGATTTGGAGCATCTTTTCATATGACTAGAAATAATTTTAATTTCATCCTCTGAAAATTGTCTGTTCATATCCTTTGACCATTTATTGATTGGAGAGTGGCTTGAATTCTTACAAATATGAGACAATTTTCTATATATTTTAGAAATGACGCCTTTATCAGAACCCTTAAATGTAAAGGTGATTTCCCAATTTATTGCTTCCCTCCTAATCTTGTCTGTATTAGTTTTGTTTGTACAAAAACTCCTTGACTTAATATAGTCAAAATTATCCATCTGGTGTTCAATTTAGAATTTCAGTTCTTCTTTGGACACAAATTCCTTCCTTCTCCACAGGTCTGAGAGGTAAACTATCCTATGTTCCTTTAATTTGCTTATAATATTACTCTTTATGTCTAAATCATGGACCCATTTAGATCTTATCTTGGTATGTGGTGTTAGATGTGGGTCAAGCCCTAGAGCTTGATACTAGTTTGCAATTTTCTTAACCTTCCCCACTTTTAAAAAAGTATTTTACATACATGTTCACGTAGTTCCTCGTCTATTTTGGCAGGTATACTCTTAGGACTTTTATACTGGCTAGTTATTTTAAATGGTCCAAACAGTATTGGACAATATTGATGATGCATAATTTGTTTCCCTATTTTTAAATTAAATTTATTTTAACTTTAACTTTATCTAAAATCATTATTACTACTGCTGCTTTTTTAACATAATCAATTTTACTTCAGCTATTTTTTTCTTTCTATATATCTCTTGTTTCTATTGTGTTTCCTGAAAGCAATATGTTATAGAATTCAGATTTTTAATCTGCTGTTTCTCGTTTTTAGGTACATTCATCCCATTCATATTATAAGGTATAATTACTTATTGTGTTTTCTTTTGTTTTTGCTATTTCCCTTCACTGCTTTCCTCAATTTGTTTATCCTGTTTCTTCATTCCTTTAATTTATTTCTCTTTTCTGCTTGTCATTTTAATTTCTTAATTATAAGAAAGAAAAAAAAATAAGAAGTAAGAAACTAAAATAAATATAAGAATAAGATAAAATAAGAAAAAAACAAGAAAAGAAATAGAAAATAAGAATGATAAGAAAAAGATAGAAAAAGAATAGAAAAAAAAGAAAGAAAATGAAAATAAAAACAAAACATTGTACTCAAAATAATTTCAGAAAGAACTCACAATATATAGCAATAAGTTGACATTTTAAGAAAGCATATCTGATAATAGAAGAAATTATATTCATGGTTCTCCATATTTTCTTTGCTTTAAAAATTAGGTTATTCTTTTGTCCCATACTGAGCACTTTTTACTTTATTATTTTTTCTCCCCTTTTCTCCTCACCCCCATCCCCACCAAGCAGCTTAGAGTTAAGCACAGATACATCACACACACATACACACACACACAAACACTCACTTCCACCCACTGATCCACACATATATAGACATATCTATATACACAGATACTTAGACCTAAATGCATACATAGCCACATGTATACATATGCATATGTGTTTACCCATGTGTAAATGTGCATCTAAAATAATAATACAGCTGACATATAATGTAGATTTTTCTCCTGATTTAATCTTTAAGTTTGACTTTGTCATAGAACAATGATTGATAGCCCAACTTTTCTTTCCCTAGTATATTCTACTCTTGATTTTTATTGTAGTGTTTCTGTATACCTCTTATTTCCTATCTCTGCCAAGGGTCTTGTCTTGCTATTACTTAACCTCCCCCCACCAACAAATCTCTCCCTCATCTACTCTACCCACTCTTCCCTTCACTCTTTATTCTATTCTTATTAATCTACACACTTTATCCTATTCCTTTTAATCTAAACATCCTTCTGTACCCCCTTCTGTACCTTCTGTACCTTATGTTATAGTACTTCTTCCTCTTTGTCCTTTTCCCATTAATCTACACAACTTGCCCCACTACCATTACTCTACACATTCTTTTGTACCCTACCTTATGCTTTATCCCGTGCCCATTAATCTATACATCTTGTCCCAGCACTATAAATCTACATATCCTTCTGAACCTGCCTTATGCTTTTCCCTCTCTTTATCCCTTCCTTCTTATTTGTAGATTTTGTAAGGTGCTATATCCTCTGTTTTATGTATATAGTGTTGTCTTTTTAGCTCATTCCTCATGTGAGTATGTTTTCAGAACTATGAGCCCTCCCCCCCACCAATGCCTCTGCATCTACTCTTTCTCTGTACATCATATTTGTAACATTAGTACTTTTTTAATTTTTTTCTTAGAAAGTTTGCTTTTTAGCATCAAATCAGACTCAAATTTGTCTCAGTCTTCCTTTTGAGTTACCCAATTATTGATGTTATGATATTAATCATAAAAATATAATATACATTAATCATAAATATATAATATACATTTATATGGTAAAAATAAACAATTTGTCCATGTCACGTTCCTTGAAATTAATATCTGATATTAGTGTTTTTACATTACATTACATTAAACTTTCTATATAGTTTTGATTTGGTTGAGAGAAATTCCTGGTGTTACTTGAATATCCATTTTATTATTCATTCAATATTATGAATAATTTTACCACATATAATATTTTTGGTCATAGACCAATTTCTTATGGTTACTAATATATATTATTCCTGAACCTGTGGGCTATTATTGTGGCCACTGATAAGCCATGTATAATTCTAATTGTTTATATTTGAATTACTTTTATTTGTTTCTTGAAAAATTTTCTCTTTAATATGGGGTCTTTAAAATTTGGCAATATTATTGCTTTGTGTTTTCCACAAAGGGTCTCTTTGAAGTGATGATTGATGATTTTTTTCTATTTCTACTTTCTCCTCATGTTCTATCACTCCAGGACAATTTTTGTGGATTGCTTCTTGTATTATTTTGTAGAGGTATTTTTTTTTGGTCAGATTTTTCAACTAGTTCAATTATTCTTATATTTTTTCTTCTTCATATGTTCTCCAGATCTATTATTTTACTTATTAGATGTTTTACATTATTTTCTTTTTTTTTCACTCTTTAGAGGTTTTTTTTTTATTTCTTGGTTCCCTAGAGTTTAACTGTCTTTCATTTCCCCAACTGTATTTTTCTTTTCTTTCTTTCTTTCTTTCTTTTTTTATTGGAGTTAATTTTTCTTTTAATTTTCAAATTTTTTTTGCAAAGGTCAATGTTGAAAGGTCACTCATATGTTTTGTAAATAAAAAGCTTTATAAAAAATAATTTTCAAATTTTTAATTTATTTTTTCTTTTTATTTGCAAAACATGTATGGGTAATTCTTCAACATTAACCCTTACAAAGCTTTCTGTTACAAATTTTTCCTCCCTACTCCCCACCCCTCTCCTAGATGGCAGGATATCTACTACATGTTAATTATGTTAAAATACTTGACAAATCGAATATATGTATACATATTTCCACATTTATCATTGTTGTGCAAGAAAAATTGTATCTACAAGAAAGAAAAATCAGATAAATGAAACACAATGCAAGAAAACATATGTTGTGGTCCATATTTCACATCCCTCTCTCTGGGTGTATATGGCTTTCTTCAGTGAACAATTTGAAGTTGTTTGAAACATTTCATTGTTGAAGAGAGCCATGTCCATCAGAATTGTTCATCATATAGTATTGTTGTTGCCATGTATAATGATCTCCTGGTTCTGCTCATTTCACTCAGCATCATTTCATTTAAGTCTCTCCAAGCCTCTCTGAAATCGTCCTGCTGGTCGTTTCTTACAGAACAATAATGTTCCATAATATTCATATGCCATAATTTATTCAGCCATTCTCCAATTCATGGGTATCCAGTTTCCCCAACTGTATTTTTCAAAGAATATTTTTTCTTTAAGACTCGTAAATCCTTTTTCTAATTTTTTTCGTAATTTTTTTTTAAATTTTTATTTGTCTTTAGTATTTTCCTCAATCATTCTCATTTGATTTTTAAAGTCTTTTATGAATTCTACCAGTTTAACATTACTCTTTGGAGTACAATAAGGCTTTTTGTTTTGTTTTGTTTTGTTTTTTTACTTTATTGTCCTCTTCTGAAGATGAACTCTATCTTCTTTATTTCCATATTAAGTTCCTAAGGTTTGGGTTCTTTTTTTGCCAGCTCTTCTCCTTTTCCTTATTTTTCTTCTCCTTTTTTCTTCTCCTCTTCTTCCTCTTCTTTTTCTTCCCTCTCTTCCTCCCCTTCCTCCTTCTTCAAAATGTTACTGTAAACATCTCTAATTGTGAAGTATGGGGTGATATGTTGAGCTTTTCCCTCTGACCTGGAATCCCAACCCAAAAAGCTCCACTCTTCTGCAAGTAGTGGATATCAGCAACTGTACTCACTTGATGTGCTGGTTCTTACCCAAGGCCCTGTCTGTGCAGCAAAGCTTGAACTAATGTTCCTTTTTAAAAAATATTTTTGAAACATTTATTAAGCATGTATTGTGTTATGTGCTGAAGACAATCACAGAAAAGTAGAACAGGACCTGCTTCCAAGGAGTTCCCATTATACTGGGAAAGATAAATATGGAATGTTCTTGAGCCAAGTTAAATGGAAGCATCTTTTGGTTCTTAGATTATAGTGTTAAAAAGTTTGATAATGCTGCTTCTTCTTAAATGTCATTTTCATTGATAAAAATTATTAATTTCTTTTTTTATTAAAGCTTTTTATTTGCATAACATATGTCTGGGTAGTTCCTCAGCATTAATCTTTATAAAGCTTTCCGTTACAAATTTTCCCCCCAGTCACCTCCCCTCCCCTAGATGGCAGAAAGTCCACTACATGTTAATTATGTTAAAATAGTTGACAAGTCGAATATATGTATACATATTTCCACACATCATTGTTGTGCAAGAAAAATAGTATCTACAAGAAAAAAAATCAGAGAAAGGAAACAACGCAAGCAAACAACAATAGAGAGCATGAAAATGTTATGTTGTGGTCCACCTTTCATATCCCTCTCTCTGGGTGTATATGGCTTTCTTCACTGAACAATTGGAACTGTTTTGAGAGATTTCATTGTTGCAGAAAGTCATGTCCATCAGAATTGATCATCATGTAATATTGTTGTTGCTGTGTGTAATGATCTCCTGGTTCTGCTCGTTTCACTCAGCATCAGTTCATGCAAGTCTCTCCAGGCCTCCCTGAATTCGCTCTGCTGGTCGAAAAATCATTAATTTCTGATGCTTAATCATTTGATAATCCTGAAGATTTTTTTGGAAAAAATTCTTTTCTGGGTCTTCAGTAGCTATAACTATAGCACCATAGGCACAGTTGCCAAGCTGTATCTACACAGCAATTATTTTTCAGTCGTGTGTCTCAGGGAACTGGGCCAGAAGAAGTACTATTTGTTGTTGTATTCCCTCCATCCTATTTCCTCTTCTGTATATACTTTTGTTCTCTCTTCTCACACTGTTCTTAGTTCTGTTTTTATTTTTACCCACCCCATCCACTATCTGATCTCCTATCACTCATTCTCCTTCTCTTACTAGTGTTTCTTACCCACCCCACAAACTACCTTACCTCTTATCACTTCTAGCCTTTCTTTTAGTAATAATTTTAACCCACTCCTCATATTGCCTTGTCTTCTATCAGTCCTTCCCCTCTTCTCTTACTTTTTTTTCTAGTGTTTCTACTGCTCCTTCTATCCTGTCTCTCCCTTTTGTTTTCCTCTTTCTTTTCCTTCTTCTTTAAATGATTAAATAAATTTCTAAAGATAATGATGGATGTTGGAGGGAAAACTGGATCACTAATACATTGTTGTTGGAACTGTGAACAGACCCAGCCATTCTAAAGAGCAATTTGGAACTATGCTCAAAAAGTTATCAAACTGTGCATACCTTTGACCCAGCAGTGTTTCTACTGGATCTACATCCCAAAGAGATCTTAGAGGAGGGAAAGGGATTCACAAGTGCAAAAATGTTTGTGGCAGCCCTTTGTAGTGGCAAGAAACTGGATTCTGACTGGATGCCTATTAGTTGGAGAATGGCTGAATAAGTTATGGTATATGAAGGTTATGGAATATTATTGTTCTATAAGAAATAATCAGCAGAATGATTTTAGAGCGGCCTGGAGAGACTTACATGAACTGATGCTAAGTGAAATGAGCATTACCAGGAGATGATTGTAGAGAGCAAAAATAATATATGATGATCGATTCTGATGGACAGGACTCTTTGCAATAATGAGATGACTGAGACCAGTTTCAATGATCTTGTGATGAAGAGAGCCAAGAGAGACAAGAAGACTGTGGGAACTGAGTGTGGATCATACCATAACATTGTCAGTCTTTTTGTTGTTTTCTTATTCATTCTCTTTCCTTTTTGATCTGATCTTTCTTTTGCAGCAAGATAATTGTATAAATGTCTACATATATTGGAGCTAATGTATATTTTAGCATATATAATATATATTGGATTAATTGCCACCTAGGGGAGAGAGTTAGGGGAAGGAGGGGAAAATTTGGAAGACAAGGCTATGCAAGGATTAATGTTAAAAAATCACCCATGCATGTTTTGAAAATAAAAAAAAATCTTAATTAAAAAAATAAATTTCTATATCCAACTGAATGATTTAATTATTCCCTCAGAGCCAAAGCTGATGGGATGAAGCTTCAGACAATGATTATCCCCCTCCTTTTCCCCCCTCAATTGTAATAGGTCTTTTGAGCCTGTTGGTGTAAAGTAATTGCCCCATCATAACTTTTTCCATCCTCATTTCCATTCTTTAATGTCTTTTTCTTTAATGTCATATCATTAGTATTCATTCACAAGCACACCCTCGGTCCATGTGATGCTCTCCTTTGTCTGACCCAATGTCAGATATAATACTCGAGTTATAGATTTTTTTTCCCATATAGGGATATAAAAAACTTTAACCTTTAAATATATATTTTCACCTGTTTACCTTCCTGTGGTCCTCTTGAGTCTTTTGTTTGTAGATTAATTTTTTTGTTTAGTTTTGTTTTTTTTTTCAATAGAAATGCTCAAAATTCTCTTACTTCAAGGAAGCTCCAGCTGCTCTCCTGAAAGATGATGCTGAATCTTGCTGGGTAGTTAAGTCTCGGTTGTAACTCCAGTTCATTTGTTTTCCAAGAATAGGCCAAATTCTCTGATCCTTTATTGTAGAAGCTGCCAGATTTGGGGTAATCCCGATGGTTGCTTCTTGATATTTGAATGGTTTTTATCTGGCAGCTTGCAGTATTTTTCCCTCAAAATTATAATTTTTGGATTTTGTAGTAATATTCCTTTGGGAAGGAAAGGGCCCCACGTTTGCAAGAATGTTTGTGGCAGCTCTTTTTGTAGTGGCTAGAAAGTGAAAATTGAATGAATGCCCATCAATTGAAGAATGGCTGAATAAATTATGGTATATGAATGTTATGGAATATTATTGTTCTGTGAGAAATGACCAGCAGGACGATTTCAGAGAGGCCTGGAGAGACTTGCACGAACTGATGCTGAGTGAAGTGAGCAGAACCAGGAAATCTTTTTTCACGGCAAGAACAATACTATATGATGATAAGTTCTGATGGACATGACTCTCTTCAATAATGAAATGCTTCAAACCAGTTCCAATTGTTCAGTGAAGAAAGCCATATACACCCAGACAGAGGGATGTTAAATGTGGACCACAACATATCATTTTCATGCTCTCTATTGATGTTTGCTTGTATTGTATTTCCTTTATATGATTATTCTTTCTTGTAGATACGATTTCACCTGCACAAAAATGATGTGTGGAAATAAGTATACATATATTCGATTTCTTAAGTATTTTAACATAATTAACATGTATTGGATATCCTGCCATCTAGGGGAGGGGGAGGGAGTAGGGGGGAAAATTTGTAACAGAAAGCTTTGTAAGGGTTAATGTTTTTTTATATAAAGCTTTTTATTTACAAAACATATGAGTGACCTTTCAACATTGACCTTTGCAAAAACTTTTTTTTTCCCAAGCTTTTCCCCTCCTTCCCCCCACCCCCCACCCCTAGATGACAGGTAATCTAATACATGCTAAATAGGATAAATTATATGACAAATACAATACATGTATACATATCTATACAGTTATCTTACTGCACAAGAAACATCAGATCTAGAAAGAGAAGAAGAAAAAAACAACCTAAGAAGGAAAACAAAATGCATGGGAATATTCACAGAAAGCGTTAAAATGCTGTGTTGTGGTTCACACTCAGTTCCCACAGGCCTCTCTCTGGATGTATATGACTATCTTCATCGCAGAACAACTGGTTTGAATCACATCATTGTTGAAGAGAACCATGTCCATCAAAATTGATCATCGTATAGTCTTGTTGCTGTGTATAATGTTCTCCTGGTTCTGCTGATTTCACTCAGCATCAGTTCATGCAAGTCTCTCCAGTACTCTCTGAAATCCTCCTGTTTGTCATTTCTTACAGAACAATAATATTCCATAACATTCATATACCATAATTTATTCAGCCATTCTCCAATTGATGGGCATCCTTTCAATTTCCAGTTTCTTGCCACTACAAAAAGGGCTGCCACAAACATTTTTGCACATGTGGGTCCCTTTCCCTCCTTAAAAATCTCTTTGGGATATAGGCCCAGTAGAAACACTGCTGGGTCAAAGGGTATGCACAGTTTGATAACTTTTTGAGCATAGCTCCAAATTGCTCTCCAGAATGGTTGGATCCGTTCACAGTTCCACCAACAATGTATCAGTGTCCCAGTTTTCCCACATCCCCTCCAACAGTTATCATTATCATTTCCTGTCATTTTAGCCAATCTGACAGGTGTGTAGTGGTATCTCAGAGTTGTCTTAATTTGCATTTCTCTGATCAATAGTGACTTGGAGCACTGTAACGGTTAATGTTAAAGAATTACTCATACCTATGTTTTGCAAATAAAAAAGTATAAATAAAAAATTTAAAATTAAAAAAAAGTAATGTTACTTTGGGTTTTCCTTGTGGGATCTCTTTCCTGATGCGATTGATGGTTTCTTTAAATGAGTATTTCTCTCTCTGTTTCTAGAATATTGGGGCAGTTTTCCTTAATTATCTTATAGAATACTATCCAGGATCTTTGTTTTGCTCAAGGGCTTCAGGTAGACCAACAACTTTTAAATTGTATCTTCTGGATCTATTTTCTAGGTCAGCTGTTTTATCAATGAGTTATTTCATATTTTCTTCCATTTTTTCATTTTTTTTTTAGTTTGGTTGACTGATTATTGCTGTCTCACAAATTCCTTAGCTTCCATTTACCCTGTTCTAGTTTTGAATATGGGATTTTCTTTAGTTGTCTTTTATATCTCTTTTTTTTCTATTTGGTTTATTCTATTGTTTAACAAGTTGTTTATTTCAGAGGAGTTTTTCCTTCCTTTTCCAATGTGTTGACTTTTTCATGCATGGATCTCACTTCTTTTTTCTTTTTTTCTTTACCTCTCTTATTTGCCTTTTTAAGTCTTTTATGAGCATTTTCCCAAAGCCTTTTAGATTTTGAGACCAATTAACATTACTCTTTGAGATTTCCTCTCTGGACCTTTTGTTCTCGCCCGAGTTTATATTTTGGTCTGCCCTGATTCCTTAGTAGTGTTCTATGGTCAAGGTTATTTTCTGTTTCTTGTTATTTTTTTCTTTTCTTTTCAGTATTTCCTCTTTTTTAACTTTTAAGGTGGAGCTCTACTCTTTGGGAAAGGTGGCACTGTCCCAAGTTTCCTGTGTAGTTCTGAGCCTTGAATTGAGCACAGAGGCCCCTTGTGTTTTTAAGGAGTAGCTTTGCCTGCTCTATTCAGTAAACAGCTTGGTTTCCGAGAGTTTGTATTCTGAACTGGCTTGGAAACTGCCCCACAGATATGGTCCTATACTGAACCAGAACTGTGGGTCTTAATTTCTTATTTGCTGTGATTAAGACCCTCTAATCAGTTTTCTCAGAGTCTCTCATGCCTGAGTTGCACACCCTTTTCATCCCAGTGAGACTGATCTTTCTTGAAGTTTTTTCAGTCTATCTTGAGCTGGATAGTAGTTTTATTCAGTCAGATTCTGTTCAAAAGCTTGGTTTCATGTGGTTTTTGAGGGAAACTGGAAGTGCTGGAATAGCTTCCTGAATTTACTCTACCATCTTGGCTTTACCCCTTGACCTGCTGTTACTAATCATTAAAGATTTCCTCAATGTGCACCACTCAGGTCCCTGACTTCATAGGCAATCCAAGTAAAACTTTCTATAGTTCTGGCTGAGGCTCTAGCCGATCCCAACTAGCCCCAGAGGTCCCTATTTGCCATTTCTGTGGGGCCTAGAGGAGGTTGCTCTTCACACTGGTTAATCCTGGGCCTGAAGTCTTTTGGGGCTCTTCCTGGATTGTCCCAAGAAGATCCTGTTCTGCCCCAAGCCTTTTCCCCTTATTTAGGTGAACTTTCTTTTCATAATTTTTTTCTTTTAATTTTATTTTACCCAATTACAGGTAACAGAAACTTTTGGGGGGCTATACATATACTTTTTTACATATTTCCTTATGAATCATATTTGGAAAGAAAAATCAGAACAAAAGGGAAAAACACAAGAAAAAGAAAGGGGGGGGGAAGTGAACATAACATGTGTTGATTTACATTCAGTGTGCATAGTTCTCTCTCTGGATTCACATGGCATTTCCATGGAACACTGTACCACTAAGAAAAATCAAATTTATCATACATCATTGCACAAACTTGCTGTTGCTTGTTTCACTCAGCATCAGTTCATGTATATCTTTCCAGAACTTTCTAAAATCAGTCCATTTATCATTTTTTATAGAACAATAATATTCTGTTACTTTCATATACCATAACTTATTCAGTCATTCCCCAATTTATTGACATCCAGTCATCTTCCAAGACAAAAAAAAAGCTGCTATAAACTTTTGGCACACATTTTTATAGAACAATAATATTCCATTACTTTCATATGCATAACTTATTCAACCATTCCCCAATTGATTTGTATCCACTCATTTTTCAATTCATACCCATGACAAAAAAAAAAGCTGCTATAAACTTTTGGCACTCTTGAGTCTTTTTTCTTGCTTTGTGATTCCTTTTGGATACACACCCAATAGTGGTATCACTGCTAGATCAAAAGGTATGCACAATTTCATAGGTTTTTGGGCACAGTTCCAAATAACTCTCCAGAATTATTGGATCATTTCACAACTCCACTAACAATGCATTAGTGTTCCAGTTTTCCCTCCATCCTTCTAATATTATTATGGTTTTCTGTCATCTTAGTAAATCTGAGATGATACTGCAGAGATTTTTTAATTTTTATTTTGCTAATCAATAAAGATTTAGAGTATTTTTTCATATGCTATAAATGGCTTTAATTTCTTCCATCTGAAATTGACTGTTCTTATCCTTTGACCATTTATCAACTGGAGAATGATTTAGTATTTCTATAAAGTTGACTCAGTTCTTTATACATTTTAGAAGTGAAGCTTTTATCAGAAACCCTGGATGTAATTTTTTCCCCAGATTTTTGCTTCTCTTATAATCTTGTCTGCATTGGTTTTGTTTGTACAAAATCTTTTTAATTTAATGTTCATTCAAAGTTCATTAAAACTTGTTCATTTTTTATTATATAATATTCTCTAGGTCTTATTTGACAATAAATTCCTCTGTTCTCCAAAGATCTGATAGGTAAACTATCGCTTGCTCTCCTAATTTGCTTATAGGATCAATCTTTCTGTTCATATAATGTTCCCATTTTGACATTATTTTATAATGGGATGTGAGATGTAGATCTGTGCTGAATATATGACATTATTTTCCAGATTTCCCAGGAAGTTTTGTGAAATAGTGAATTCTTATCCCAAAACCTGGAGTTTGGGAGTTTATTAAATACAAGATCACTGTAATCAATAATCACTGTGTGTATCTAACCTATTCTACTGATCCACCATAGTATTTCTTAGTACTATATGGTTTTGATGACTGTTGCTTGTAAGTGGAGTTTTACATCTGGTACTGCTAACTGATCTTCCTGTGTGTGTGTGTGTGTGTGTGTGTGTGTGTGTCTGTGTGTCTGTGTGTGTTTGTGTTTCATTAACCCTTGATATTCTTGACCTTTTGTTCTTCCAAATGAATTTTATTGTTAATTTTCTGGTTGTATAAATAATGTTTTGGCTTTTTAACTGCTATGACACAGAACAAGATGACCAATTTAGGTAGAATTGTCATTTTCATTCTATTAACTCAGCCTACTCATCAGAAATTGATATGTTTTCAAATTGTTAGTTCTCACATTATTGATATGAAAACTATTTGTAAGTTTCTGCTATTGTCTTGGCAAGTAGACATCCAAATATTTTATTTTATCTAGTTATTTTAAATGAAATTTCTCTTTCTTTTTTTAAATTTTATTTTATTTGCAAAACATATGTATGGGTAATTCTTCAGCATTAACCCTTACATATCTTTCTGTTACAAATTTTTCCCCCCAAATCCCAACTCCTCCCCTAGATGGCAGGATATCCACTACATGTTAATTATTTTAAAATACTTGACAGATCAAATATATGTATACACATATCCACACTTATCATTGTTGTACAAGAAAAATCGTATGTACACGAATGACATATCAGATAAAGGAAACACAATGTAAGCAAACATCAATCAAGACTATGAGAATGTTAAGTTGTGGTCCACATTTCACATCCCTCTCTCTGGGAGTATATGGCTTCCTTCAGTGAACAATTCAAAGTGGTTTGAAACATTTCATTGTTGAAGAGAGACATGTCCATCAAAATTGATCATCATATACTATTGTTGTTAACATATATAATGATCTCCTGGTTCTGCTGATTTCACTCAGCATCAGTTCATGCAAGTCTCTCCAAGCCTCTCTGAAATTGTCCTACTGGTCATTTCTTACAGAAAAATAATATTCCATAATATTCATACACCATAATTTATTCAGCCATTCTCCAATTGAAGGGCATCTATTCAATTTCCAGTTTCTAGCCACTACAAAAAGGGCTGCCACAAACATTCTTGTACATGTGGGGCCCTTTCTTTCCTTTATGATTTCTTTGGGCTATAAGCCCAATAGAAATGCACAGTTTCATAACTTTTTGTGCATAGTTCCAAATTGCTCTCCAGAATGGCTGTATCCGTTTACAGTTCCACCAACAATGTATCAGTGTAACAGTCTTCCCACATCCCCTCCAACATTCATTATTAACTTTTCCTGTCATTTTGGACAATCTGACAAGTGTGTAGTGGTACCTCAGGGTTGTCTTAATTTGCATTTCTCTGATCAATAGTGATTTGGAGCACCTTTTTATATGACTACAAATAGTTTTAATTTCATCCTCTGAAAATTATCTGTTCATATCATTTGACCATTTATCGATTGGAGAATGGCATGAATTCTTATAAATATGAGATAATTCTCTATATATTTTAGAGATGAGACCTTTATCAGAATCCTTAAATGTAAAGATCGTTTCCCAATTTATTGCTTCCCTCCTAATCTTGCCTGCATTGGTTTGGTTTGTACAAAAACTTTTTAACTTAATATAGTCAAAGTTATCTATTTGGTTTTCAATTAAGGGTTCCAGTTCTTCTTTGGACATAAATTTATTCCATCTCCATAGGTCTGAGAGGTAAACTATATTACATTCCTCTAATTTACTTATAATGTCACTCTTTATATCCAGATCATGAGCCCATTTAGATCTTATCTTGGTATGTGGTGTTAGATGTGGGTCAAGCCCTAATTTCTTCCACACTACTTTCCAGTTTTCCCAGAAGTTTTTGTCAAATAGTGAATACTTATCCCAGAAGCTGGGGTCTTTGGATTTATCAAAGACTAAATTGCTATAGTTATTGCCTAGTTTGTCTTGTGATTCTATCCTATTAAACTGATCGACTACTCTATTTCTTAGCCAGTACCAAATGGTTTTGATGACCGCTGCTTTATAATATAGTTTTAGATCTTGTACAGCAAGTCCACCATCATCAGCCTTTTTTTTTCATTAATTCTCTTCAAACTCTTGACATTTTGTTCTTCCAAATGAATTTTGCTACTATTTTTTTCTAGATCTGTAAGATAATTACTTGGGAGTTTGATTGGTATGGCAATAAATAAGTAAATTAGTTTGGGTATTATTGTCATTTTTATTATATTCGCTCGGCCTACCCGTGAGCATTTTAAGTTTTTCCACTTGAATAGGTCTAATTTTATTCATGTGGAAATTGTTTAGTAGTTTTGTTCATATAGTTCCTGACTTTCCCTCGGCAGATAAATTCCCAAATATTTTATACTATCAACAGTTATTTTGAATGGAATTTCTTTTTGTATCTCTTGCTGCTGAACTTTATTGTTAATATATAAAAATGCTGATGATTTATGTGGATTTATTTTCTATCCTACAACTTTGCCAAAGTTGTGAATTGTTTCTAATAGTTTTTTAGTTGAGTCTTTAGGGTTCTCTAAGTATACCATCATGTCATCTGCAAAGAGTGATAATTTGGTTTCCTCATTACCTACTCTAATTCCTTTAATCTCTTTTTTCTTCTCTTACCGCCAAAGCTAACATTTCTAAGACAATATTAAATAATAATGGTGACAGTGGGCAGCCTTGTTTCACTCCTGATCTTATTGGGAATGGTTCTAATTTGACTCCATTACATATGATGCTTGTTGAAGGTTTTAAGTAGATACTACTAATCATTTTAAGGCAAAGCCCATTTATTTCTAAACTCTCCAGCGTTTTTAATAGGAATGGGTGCTGGATTTTATCAAAGGCTTTTTCTGCATCTATTGAAATAATCATATGGTTTTTGTTAATTTGGTTATTAATATAATTGATTATGCTAATAGTTTTCCTAATATTGAACCAGCCCTGCATTCCTGGTATAAATCCTACTTGGTCATGCTGTATTATCCTGGGGATAACTTTCTGTAATCTCGTTGCTAAAATCTTATTTAAGATTTTTGCATCAATATTCATTAGGGAAATGGGTCTATAGTTTTCTTTCTCTGTTTTCTCCCTACCTGGTTTAGCTATCAGCACCATATCTGTGTCATAGAAGGAATTTGGTAGTACACCTTCTTTCCCTATTTTTTCAAATAGTTTATATAGTATTGGGATTAATTGTTCTTTGAATGTTTGGTAGAATTCACATGTAAATCCATCTGGCCCTGGAGATTTTTTCTTAGGCAGTTGATGAATAGCTTGTTTTATTTCTTTTTCCAAAATGGGACTATTTAAATAATTTATTTCCTCTTCTGTTAACCTAGGCAATCTATATTTTTGTAGATATTCCTCCATTTCATTTACATTATC
>JAJPUD010014011.1:0-17603 GCA_023553655.1 Myrmecobius fasciatus | reverse complement strand
ATTTAAGATTTTTGCATCAATATTCATTAGGGAAATGGGTCTATAGTTTTCTTTCTCTGTTTTCTCCCTACCTGGTTTAGCTATCAGCACCATATCTGTGTCATAGAAGGAATTTGGTAGTACACCTTCTTTCCCTATTTTTTCAAATAGTTTATATAGTATTGGGATTAATTGTTCTTTGAATGTTTGGTAGAATTCACATGTAAATCCATCTGGCCCTGGAGATTTTTTCTTAGGCAGTTGATGAATAGCTTGTTTTATTTCTTTTTCCAAAATGGGACTATTTAAATAATTTATTTCCTCTTCTGTTAACCTAGGCAATCTATATTTTTGTAGATATTCCTCCATTTCATTTACATTATCAAATTTATTGGCATAAAGATGGGCAAAGAAACTCCTAATTATTATTCTAATTTCCTCTTCATTGGAGGAAAGTTCTCCCTTATCATTTTTGAGACTAACAATTTGATTTTCCTCTTTCCTTTTTTTAATCAAATTAACTAAAGGCTTATCTATTTTGTTGGTTTTTTCATAAAACCAACTCTTACTTTTATTTATTAATTCGATAGTTTTCTTATTTTCAATTTTATTGATCTCCCCTTTAATTTTCAGAATTTCCAATTTGGTATTTAATTGAGGGTTTTTAATTTTGTCTTTTTCTAGCTTTTTTAATTGTAAGCCCAGTTCATTGTTCTTGTCTTTCTCTGTTTTATGCAAGTAAGCATCTAGAGATATAAAATTAGCCCTTATAACTGTTTTAGCTGTGTCCCACATATTTTGGTATGTTGTCTCATTATTGTCATTCTCCTGGATGAAATTATCAATTGTGTCTATAATTTGCTATTTCACCCATTCATTCTTCAGGATTATGTTATTTAATTCCCAAATAACTTGTGGTCTATTTTCTCCTGGCCTTATATAATATGTGAGTTTTATTGCATCATGATCTGAAAAGGATACATTTACTCTTTCTGCTTTTCTGCATCTGATTTTGAGGTTTTTATGCCCTAACACATGATCAATTTTCGTATAAGTTCCATGAACCCCTGAGAAGAAAGTATACTCTCTTCTATATCCATTCAATTTCCTCCAGAGATCTGTCATACCTAACTTTTCTAACATTTTGTTCATCTCCCTAACTTCTTTCTTATTCATTTTGTGATTTGATTTATCTAATTCTGAGAGAGCAAGGTTGAGATCTCCCAATAGTATAGTATTACTGTCTATTTCTCCTTGCATCTCTGTTAGTTTCTCCTCTAGGAATTTGGATGCTATACCACTTGGTGCATATATGTTTAGTATTGATATTGCTTCATTATCTATGGTACCCTTTAGTAAAATAGTTTCCTTCCTTATGTCTTTTAATTAGATCTATTTTTGCTTTTACTTGATCCAAGATAAGGATTGCTATCTCTGCCTTTCTTTGTTCACTTGAAGCATAGAAGATTCTGCTCCAGCCCTTTACCTTCACTCTTTATGTATCTCTGTGTTTTAGATGTGTTTCTTTTAAACAACATATTGTATGGGAGAGTTCATCCTATTCATATTCACACTTAAAGTAATTACATCTGTATTCCCTGCCATCTTATGTACCCAGAGTTATGATTTTCTCTTCTCTTTCCCCTCTCTCCCTTCCCCCCTCCCCAGTACTTTATTTTTGATGACCACCTCCCTCCAACAGTCCTCCCCCCTTTAACATCCCTCCCTCCCCTTTATACCTTTCCCCTAATCCTTCTATTAGTCTATCCCTTTCCTTTCCTCCTTTCCCTCCCACCTTCCCACAAGGATGGTCAGGCCTTTCGTTGAAGCCAAATGTGTCTGATATACTTTCTTAGAGTGCAATCTAATGAGAGTAAGGTTTACACAATACTCATCACCCTCCTTTCTTTCCCTCATTTATATTAGATCTTCTATGTCTCTTTATGAGATTTTGACTTATTTTACCTCGTTTTTTTTTTTTTTACTTTATTTTGCCTCCTCCTCCCCCCCTTTTTTAGTATGGTATCCCTTCCACCTTTAATTTCTTTTTCATTATTATCAAAGAAAAATCTAATTATACCCCCATTCTTTAAGGATACCTATAGTAGAAATATAGTTCTCAAGAATTCTTTCCTTTTTACCTTTTTATGCTTCTCTTGAGTTCTGTATTTGGAGGTCAAATTTTTTGTTCAGATCTGCTCTTTTCATTAGAAATAGGTGAAATTCTCCTGTATCATTGAATGACCATCTTCTTCCCTGGAAGATGATGTTCATTCTAGCTGGATAACTTATTCTTGGCTGTAATACAAGGTATTTTGCCTTTTTAAAAAAATATCTGATTTCAGGCCCTTCGATCCTATAATGTGGAAGCTGACAAATCTTGTCTAATTCTAATTACAGTTCCTTGGTATTTGAACTTTCTCTTTCTAGCTGCTAGCAGAATCTTTTGCTTGGTGCAGTTGTCCTGAAATTTGGCCACGATATTCCTTGGGGTTTTAATTTTGGGGTCTCTTTCAGGAGATGATTGATGAATTCTTCCAATGCCAACTTTGTCTTCTGATTCTAAAACATCAGGGCAATTCTCTTTCATGATTTCCTGGAAGATAGCATCAAGGTTCTTTTTTTCATCATGGCTTTCAGGGAGTCCGATAATCCTTATCTTGTCTCTACTGGATCTGTTTTCCAAGTCAGTTGTTTTTCCTAGGAGATATTTCATATTTTCTTCTATTTTTTTCATTTTTTTGTTTTTGTTTGACTGATTTTTGAAGTCTTATTGAGTCATCTACTTCTATTTGTTCAATTTTAATTTTTAAAGTATTATTTCCTTCAGTTATCTTTTTTAGCTCCTTTTGTAGCTGGCCAATTGAATTTCTTGATTCATTGCATTCTTTTTTTCCATTTTGCCAATTTTATTTTTCAGTGATTTGTTGTCTTTTTCCAATTCACCAATTTTGTTTTTCAGTGAATTGTTGTCTTTTCCCAATTCGCCATTTTTATTTTCTAGTGAATTGGTGATTTTTTCCAATTCACCATTTTTATTTTCCAGTGAATTGATTTTTTCCAATTCACAAGTTTTATTTTCCAGTGAATTGATGATTTTTTCCAATTCACCATTTTTATTTTCCAGTGAATTGATGATTTTTTCCAATTCACCATTTTTATTTTCCAGTGAATTGGTGATTTTTTCCAATTCACTAATTTTGTTTTTCTGTGAATTGTTTTCTTTTTCAATTTACCAGTCCTGTTTTCCAGTTTTCGATATCTCTGTTGCACTGATTTCAATTTATTTCCCCATTTTTCTTCTAGCTCTCTTTTGAGATTCTTTATGCAATCTTCCAGTTAAGCCTTCTGAAAAGGAGACGGGCTTAAGTCCGCCTTTGTGGCTTCATCTGGGATTGTTTTCAGAATCTCATGATCTGAGGACTGCCCTACTTTCTCTCTGTAGAAGCTGTCTATGGTGAGAGTTCTCTTCTGCTTTTTGCTCATGAATTTAAACTGAGGTATTGGTCACCAGCAGGTAATTATGCTGCAGTTTCAATTTGCCCTGGGCCAGTTTCCCAAGTTTACTTCCGGTCTGAGACTGGGCAGCTACATCTGCACTAGGAGCACACTTTCAGCTGCTCTCAATCCACCCTTTACAAAAGGCAGACCTGCCAAAGCACCTGCCCACAAGCAGAGCAAAGTGGCCCAGGTGTCTCCCAGGGACTTCTTGGGTGCCTAAAATCCGCCTCTGTCACAGCTCTACTTTTGCCCTGGGAGTGCTGGCATCTGATCGAGGCCAGTGGCCGATTCCCCTGAGGCTAACCTTGTCCGGAGTTTTTTCAAAGTGGATTGTTGATAGAAGTTTGTTGTAGTCCAATGTTTGGTGGAGCCCTCACTCCAATACCAGTTCGGAGGCTCAATTTGTCTGGGTCTGAGGGAAGGTCTCAGGAGCTCACAGAGAACACTGTCTGCAGTTCGCCATCTTGGCTTCGTCACCCCTCTGACCTTCTTTCAAACAAACAGCAGAGTAAGCCTCTAAACTGGTTCTGGAGTCAAAGAACCCACAAATATTTGGAGTACAACTTATGTCTAGAAGTTACCTTGGAAGAACAACAGAACAGGTCTGTTTCAATGGAGCAGGGGGACAGCCTGCTGAGACTAGACCTACAGTGCAGGGAGACTGGGGCAGGAAGCCTGGCCAAGAGTCAGACTATTGCAGTTTGCAGGCACCTGGGAAACTTTGTGAGCCTCTTAGGCCACTCTGTCTTGATTACAATCAGGTGGTTTGGCAGATTTGCCTTTTGTAAAAGGTAAATTGTAAACCACTGAGCCTAGGAAGAAAGCCACAATTACCCAACACTGGAAATCAATCAACAGAACTGCCCCAGCACAAATTAAAGCAGCTGTCACTACTTTTCTTTGAACAGACCTCAAACCTTAAAAAAAAAGAACTCTCACCATATATAGCTTTTGTGGAGAGAGAGAAGAACCGACCTCAAATCCTGAGGTTTCTAAAGGTAAAGGAACTCCAGAGGAAGCTGAAAAGGGAAACATGAGCTGGTCCCCATTTCACAAGGCTTTCCTGGAAGATTGCATAAAGAATCTTAAAAGATAGTTAGAAGAAAAATGGGGAAATGAAATGAGATCATTGCATGAAGGAATGGAAAAAGCATAAAATGCCCTACAAAAGAGATATGAAAAAGACACGAATTCACTGAAAAACAAAATTGGTGAAAGGAAAAAGAATTAAAAGAACAAAAAACTGAAGAAAATAATAAACTAAAAATTAGAATTGAACAAATGGAAGTGAATGAGTCAATACAACTTAAAGAATCAGTGAAACAAAAACAAAAACAAAAGGAAAAAATAGAAGAAAATATGAAATATCTCCTAGGAAAAACAACTGATTGGAAAATAGATCAGGGAGAGATAATCTAAGGATTTTTCGACTTCCTGAAAGCCATGATGAAAAAAGGATCCTAGACTCTGTTTTACAGGAGATCATAAAAGAAAACTGCCCTGATGTTTTAGAATGAGAAGGTGAAATAACCATCAAAAGAATTAACCAATCATTTCCTGAAAGAGATCCCCAAAATGAAATCCCCAAGGAATATTGTGGCTAAATTTCAGAACTATTGTACCAAGGAAAAGATATTACAAGCAGCCACAAAGAAACAATTCAAATACCAAGAAGCCACAATTGGCATCACCCAAGATCTATCAACTTCCACCTTAAATGGACAAAAGGTCTGAAATCTGATATTCCGAAATGCAAAGGAACTGGGATTACAGCCAAGAATTAGCTATCCAGCTAAAATGAGCATTATCTTTCAGGGAAAAGATGGACAATTAATAATATAGGTGAATTTCACCTATTTCTAATGAATAGACCAGATCTGAACAAAAATATGACCTTCAAACACATAACTCATGAGAAGCCTAAAAAGGTAAAAAGGAAAGAACTCTTGAGAACAATATTTCTATTATGGGTAAACTTAGAGAATGCGGATAGAAGTTGATTTTATTTTGATAATATGAAAAAGAAACTAGAAGTGCAAAGGGGATTATACTGAAAAAAAGAGGAAAAAGGAGGTAAAATAAGGGAAAATACCATCTCACAAAGAGGCAAAGAAAACCTATTATAATTGAGGAAAAGAGGGGAGGGGAATGAGCATTGTGTGAATCTTACTCTTGTCAGATTTGGCTCTAAGAGAGAATATCAGACAGACTTGGTTTCACAGAGAAACTTGTCCTATTTTATAGGGAAGTGAGAGGGAAAGGGGGACAAGAAAGAAAGACAAATGCAAGGGAAAATAGAAGAATTAAGGGAAATGTGTAAAAGTGGGAGAGGGGCTCTAAAAGGAGAGGACTGTTTGAGGGAGCTGAATATCAAAAGCAAAATACTGTGGAGTATTGAAATGGGATAGGAAATAAAAAAAAGCATAACCTAGGTTAAATACCATGGAAGTAACATAGAATTAGTTATTTTAACTGTGAATGTGAATGGGATGAACTCTCCCATAAAGCAGAAGTGGATAGCAGATTGGATTAAAAGTCAGAATCCAACAGTATATTGTTTACAAGAAACACGTTTAAAGCACAATGATACATACAGAGTGAAGGTAAAGGGCTGGAACAAAATCTATTATGCTTCAGGTGAACAAAAACAAACAGGGGTGGCAATCCTGATCTGAGATCAAGTAAAAGCAAAGATAGATCTCTAAAAGAGATAAGGAAGGAAATTATATTTTACTAAAGGGTATCATAGATAATGAAGCAGTATCAGTACTAAACATATATGCACCAAGTGTTATAGCATGGAAATTCCTAGAGGAGAAGTTGAGATGCAAGAACTGTATTAGTGGGGGATCTCACTTGCTCTTTCATAAGTAGATAAATCAAACACCAAATAAATAAGAATGAAGTTAAGAAGGTAAACAAAATGTTAGAAAAGTTAGGTATGATAGATCTTTGGAGAAAATTGACCATGTGTTAGGGCATAAAAATCTCAAAATCAAATGCAGAAAGGCAGAAATAGTAAAGGCATTTTTTCAGATCATGATGCAATAAAAATCACATGCAATATAAGGCCAGGAGAAAATAGACCAAAAGTTAATTGGAATTAAATAATCTAATCCTAAAGAATGAATGGGTAAAACAGTAAATCACAGAAACAATCAATAATTTCAACCAGGAGAATGACAATAATGAGACAACCTACCACATTTTGTGGGATACAGCCAAAGAAATAATAAAGGGAAATTTTATATCTCTAGATACTTGTACAAATTAGAGAAAGAGAAAATCAATGAATTGGGGTTACAAGTAAAAAAGCTAGAAAAAGAACAGATTAAAAACCTTTAATTAAATACCAAATTGTAAATTCTGAGGATGAAAGGGGAGATTTATAAAATTGAAAATAAGAAAACTATTGAATCAACAAATAAAACTGACTAAGTTTTATAAAAAAAAAAAACCCAGATTAACCTTTAGCTAATTTGATTAAAAAAGGAAAGAAAATCAAATTGGTAGTCTCAAATATGAAAAGGGAGGGGGTGGAACCAAGATGGTAGAGAGCAGAAAGGCCTCCTCTGATCTTCTCTCAAACCAACAGCAGATTAAGCCTCTAAACTGGTTTTGCAGTCAAGGAACACCCAAATATTAAGAGTACAGCATTCCCAAAAGCAGTTACAATGGAAGAACTTCAGAACAGGTCTGTTTTAATCAGGCAGGGGGACAGTCTGTCAATCCCAGACAGGGAGACTAGGGCAGTAAGCAGGGCCAGGAATCAGAGCTTGGCAGTTTCTAAGCACTTGTGAAGTTTCTGTGAGCCTCTTAAGATACTCTGTCCTGGTTGCAAGCAGGTTACCTTTTGTAAAAGGTAAATTGTAAACCACTGAGAACACCAGATCTGGTCCCAATTGCCAAGCAACAGAAGTCAATTAGAAGAACTGCCCCAGGGCAAATTAAAACAGCTGTCACTACTATGCTTTGAACAGACCTCAAGCATTTAAAAATGAATAAAAAACAAACAAACAAAAAAAAAACAACTTTCACAATAGACAGCTTTTATGGAGAGAGAGAAGAACAGATCTCAGTTCATAAAGGTAAAGCAACTCCAGAGGAAGCCACAAGAGAGACATGAGCTGGTCCCCATTTCTTTTTTTTTTCTTTTTTTAAATTTTTATTAAAACTTTTTATTTGCAAAATATATGTATGGGTAATTCTTCAACATTAACCCTTACAAAGCTTTCCGTTACAAATTTACCCCCCTACTCCCCAACCCCTCCCCTAGATGGCAGGATATCTACTACATGTTAATTATCTTAAAATACTTGACAAATCAAATATATGTGTACATATTTCCACACATCATTTTTGTGCAAGAAAAAATCATATCTACAAGAAAGAAGAATCAGAAAAAGGAAACATAATGCTAGCAAACATCAATGGAGAGCATGAAGATGTTATGTTGTGGTCCACATTTCATATCCCTCTCTCTGGGTGTATATGGCTTTCTTCACTGAACAATTGGAACTGGTTTGAAATATTTCATTATTGAAGAGAGCCATGTTCTGGTCCCCATTTCACAAGGCTATCTTGGAAGATTGCTTAAAGAATCTCAAAAGAGAGTTAGATGAAAAAATGGGGAAATGAAATGAGATCATTGCAAGAAGGAATGGAAAAAGCATATAATGATCTACAAAAGAAATATGAAAAAGACACCAATTCACTGAAAAACAAAATTGGTGAAATGGAAAAAGAATGTAAAAAACAAAAAATCCAATTGGCCAATTACAAAAGAAGCTAAAAAAAGTAAATGAAGAAAAGAATACAATAAACATTAAAATTGAACAAATGGAAGTGAATGAATCAATAAGACTTCAAGAATCAAACAAAAGCAAAAAAAATGAAAAATAGAAGAAAATATGAAATATCTCCTAGGAAAAACAACTAACCTGGAAAATAGATCTAGGAGAGACAATCTAAGGATTATTGGACTTCCTGAAAGCCATGATGAAAAATAAAACCTAGACATTACCTTACAAGAAATCATGAAAGAAAACTGCCCTGATGTTTTAGAATCAGAAGGCAAAGTAGTCATCAAAAAAATTCATCAATCACCACCTTCAATGTTAGGAAAACTATTAGCATAAATTATTATGCCAATAATCAAATGAACAAAAACATATGATTATCTCAATTGATGCAGAAAAATCATTTGATAAAATCCAACATCCATTAAAAACACTAGAGAGTATAGGAACAAATGGACTTTTTCTTATAGTATTTAGTAGCATCTATTTAAAACCATCAGCCAGCATCATATGTAATGGGGACAAACTGGAACCATTCCCAATGAGATCAGGGGTGAAACAATATTGCCAACTATCACCATTACTTTCAATAGTTTTAGAAAGGCTAGCTTTGTCAATGAGAAGAAAAAAGAGATTAAAGGAATTAGAGTAGGTCATGAGGAAACCAAATTATCACTCTTTGCAGATGATATGATGCTATACTTAAAGAACCCTAGAGAATCAACTAAAAAACTATTAGAAATAATCCACAACTTTAGCAAAATTGCAGAATACAAAATAAATCCAATAAGTCATCATTTTTATATCATTAACAAAATACAACAGCAAGAGATACAAAGAGAAATTCCATTTAAAATAACTATTGATAGTATAAAATTTTTCGTATATATCTGCCAAGTGAAAATCAGGAACTATATGAGCAAACTACAAAACATTTTATACACAAATAAAGTCAGATCTAAACAATTGGAAAAATATCAAATGCTCTTGGATATGTCAAGCAAATATAATAGAGACGACAATATTACCTAAACTAATCTATTTATTTAGTGCCATACCGATAAAACTCCCAAAAATTATTTTACTGACCTAGAAAAAATTATAACAAAATTCATCTGGAAGAACAAAACTCAAGAATTTTAAGGGAATTAATGGGAATAAAAGCAAAAGAAGGTGGCCTATCTGTACCAGATCTAAAACTATTATTTTAAAACAGTGGTCATGAAAACCATTTGGTACTGGCTAAGAAACAGAGCAGTTGAACAATCGAATAAATTAGGTTCACAGGACAAAATATTCAATGACTATAGCATTCTAGTGTTTGACAAACCCAAAGACCCCAGCTTTTGGGCTAAGAACTTACTATTTTACAAAAACTGCTAAAAAATTGGAAACTAGTATGGCAGAAACTAGTTATTGACCCACACTTAACATTATATGCCAAGAAAAGTTCGAAATGGGGTCATGATTTAGACATAAAGAATGAAATCGTAAACAAATTTGAAGAACATAAGACACTTTACCTCTCAGATCTATAAAGGAGGATAAAATTTGTGACTAAAGAAGAAGGAGAGGTCATTATTAATCGCAAAATAGATAATTCTGATTATATCAAGTTAAAAAGGTTTTGTACAAACAAAATACAGATAAGATTAGAAAGGAAGCAATAAGCTGGGAAAATATTTTTACATTCAAAGGTTCTAATAAAGGCCTCATTTTTATCATATATAGAGAAGAATCTCAAATTTATATGAATTCAAGTCATTCTCAAATAGATTAATGGTCAAAGGATATGAACAGACAATTTTCAGATGAAGAAATTGAAACTATTTCTAGTCATAGGAAAAGGTACTCCAAATCACTATTGATCAAAGAAATGCAAATTAAGACAGCTTTGTGATAACACCATACACCTGTCAGATTGGCTAAGATGACAGGAAAAGAAAATGAGAATGTTGGAGGGATGTGGGAAAACCGAGGCACTGATACATGGTTGGTAGAATTGTGAACAGATCCAACCACAGAGGAGAGCAATTTAGAACTATGCTCAAAAAGTTATCAAATTGTGCATACTCTTTGAGCTAGCAGTGTTTCTACTCGGCTTACTTCCCAAAGAGATCTTAAAGTACAGAAAAGGA
Source organism: Myrmecobius fasciatus (assembly GCA_023553655.1). Classification (NCBI taxonomy): domain Eukaryota; kingdom Metazoa; phylum Chordata; class Mammalia; order Dasyuromorphia; family Myrmecobiidae; genus Myrmecobius; species Myrmecobius fasciatus. The sequence continues at coordinate 7,186 of JAJPUD010014011.1, read as the reverse complement.
CCCACATATGCAAAAATGTTTATGGCAGCCCTTTTTGTAATAGCTAGAAACTGGAAACCAAATGGATGCCCATCAATTGGAGAATGGCTGAATAAAGTATGTTATATGACTGTTATGGAATATTATTGTTCTTTTTTTTTAAATTTTTATTTTATTTGCATAACATATGTGTGGGTAATTCTTCAACAATAACCCTTACATAGCTTTCCGTTACAAATTTTTCCCCCCAACTCCCCACCCCTCCCCTAGATGGCAGGATATCCACTACATGTTAATTATGTTAAAATATTGGCAAATCGAATATATGTATATATATTTCCAAACTTATCATTGGTGTGCAAGAAAAATCTTATCTACACAAACGATATATCAGATAAAGGAAACACAATGTAAGCAAACATCAATCAAGGACTATGAGAATGTTATGTTGTGGTCCACATTTCGCATCCCTCTCTCTGGGTGTATATGGCTTTCTTCAGTGAACAATTGGAGGTGGTTTGAAACATTTCATTGTTGAAGAGAGCCATGTCCATCAGAATTGATCGTCATATAGTACTGTTGTTGCCGTGTATAATGATCTCCTGGTTCTGCTCATTTCACTCAGCATCAGTTCATGTAAGTCTCTCCAGGATATTATTGTTCTGTAAGAAACAACCAACAAGATGATTTCAGAGAGGCTTGGAGAGACTTACATGAAATGAGCAGAACCAGGAGATCATTATACACAGCAACAAGACTATATGATGATCAATTCTGATGGACATGGTTCTCTTCAACAATGAGGTAATTCAAACCAGTTCCTATTGTTCCATGATGAAGATAGTCATATATATCCAGAGAGAGGCCTGTGGGAACTGAGTGTGGACCACAACACAGCATTTTAAAGCTTTCTTTGAATATTTGCTTACATTTTGTTTTCCTTCTTAGGTTTTTTTCTTTCTCAATCTGATTTTTATTGTGCAGTAAGATAACTGCATAGATATGTGTACATATATTGGATTTGTCATATAATTTAACATATTTCACATGTATTAGACTACCTGTCTTCTAGGGGTGAGAGTGATGGGAAGAAGGGGAAAAATTTGGAAAAAAATTTTTGCAAAGGTCAATGTAGATAAATCACTCATATGGTTCTGTAAATAAAAAGCTTTAATTAATAAAAAAATTATTGTTTTGTAAGAAATTACCAACAAGATGATTTCAGAGAGGTCTAGAGAGGTCTACATGAACTGATGCTAAGTGAAATGAACAGAACCAGGAGATCATTATACATGAAAACAAGAAGATTATACAATGTTCAATTCTAATGGGTATGGCTCTTTTTAACAATGAAGTAATTCAAACCAGTTACCATTGTTTAGTGATGAAGAAAGCCATATACACCCAGACAGAACCCTGTGGGAACTGTGTATGGAGCACAAAATAGCATTTTCATGTGTTCTGTTGATGTTTGCTTGCATTTTGTTTTCCTTCTTAGGTTTTTTTTTCTGTTTCCAGATCTGATTTTTCTTGTACTGCAAGATAACTATAGATTTGGATATGTATATTGTAATTATCATATCTTTTAACATATTTAACATGTATTAGACTACCTGCCATCTAGGGGAGGGAAGGAGGGGAAAATTTGGAACAGAAAGTTTTGCAAAGGTCAATGTTGAAAAATTACCCCTATGTACTGTAAATAAAAAGTTTTAATAATTAAAAAAACAAAGTCTATTGGAATTACCTTGAATCACTGAACCACTGAGAAGAACAAGGCCATTTATAGTTGATCACTGAATATTCTTGCTTTTATTGTATGCAATGTATTCACGCTCCTCCTTGTTTTGCGCAGCATCAGTTCATATAAATCTTTCCAGGTCTTTATAAAATCATCTTGTCCATGATTTTTATAGAACAATAATATTCCACTTCCTTCATATACCACAACTTATTCAGTTATTCCCTCATTGATGAGCATGAGCAATAAATTTTAAATTGTCTCTCCTGGATCTATTTTCAAGGTTGGCTGTTTTTCCAATGAGTTATTTTACTTCTTCCATTTTTTCTTCCTTTTTAGTTTGTTTGACTAATTCTTGATAACTCATAGAATCATTAGCTTTCATTTGACTACTTCAATATTTTAATATGTAGTATTCTTCACTTAATTTTTTAATCTCTGTTTCCATTTGATTGATTTTAATTTTCAAGGTGGTGTTTTCTTCAGGGGATTTTTTTTTACATTTGCTCAATTGTTTTTAAGGAATTGATTTTTTTTTCAGGTTTTTTTTTGCTTGTGGGAAATTTTTTAAAGATATTATTTTATTCAGTCATTTTTTCTCTTTCATTTTCCAAGCTTTGACTCTCTTTTGCATATCTTATTTTTTCTGAATTTTTCTTCCGCCTCTCATATTTGTCTTTTACCATCTTTTAGGAATACTCCTAAAAAGTCTCTTTGAGATGGAAACTAATTTATATCATCATTTGAGATTTCTCATGTGTCATTTTAAACTCTTCTGAGTTGCTGTTTTGATTTTCCCTTTCACCATAGGAGCTTTCCTGGGTTAAGTTTCTTTTCAATCTTTTGCTCATTTTCTTTCTTTCGTTTTTTTCTCATTTTGTGACTTTTCATATTGAGCTCTGTTCATTATGTACAGAGAGAGGTATACCAATCTTATTTTGTTGCTCTGAGCCTTAGCTTTGAGCAGAGGGAGCACTTTTGTTTGGTGTTTTGCTCAGATAAGGAAGCAGCCATTCCTATTCTCGCCAGGAAACAGTTTGATTTTTCCAGCCTGAAACTTTGCCTTCTCCACTGGGATTGGAGGTTACCCCCCCTGGTCTCCTCTGCTACTGAGCCAGGAATGAAGGTCTCATTTGCTGATCTGCGTGATTAAGATCCTATCAATGGCTTTATTAGACACTTTCTGAGCTGAGATGAACACCCATTTCACCCCAGTGAGAGTTATCTTTCTTGAAGTCCTTCTAATTTATCTTGAGCTGGAAAGTGGTTTCATTCTGTCAGACTGTTCAGAGATTTGGTTTCATATAGCTTTTGAGGAAAACTGGGAAAGCTTGAGCATTTTCCTAGTTTAGCTCTGCCATCTTGGACTCTTCATAATTTTCTTGGATTGTTCATTTTAATTTTTTTCTTGATCTCTATTTTTTTTATTTTAAAAGTACTTTTTATGTTATTCTAAATTCTTTTTTTGTGATTCAGACCACTTGACCTTTGTCACTGAAAAGGGAATGACTTCATAAGCTTCAATATCTTCCTCTGAATAAGAATTCAGATCTTCTCTATATCTATTATACTTATGTATGATTGGGTTCTTTCTCCTTAGTTGCTCATGTTTATTTTTATTTTGTTTTATCTTTTTCATGTATTATTATGATTAAGTTCAAGTTCAGAAATTTTGGGGATGATGCCCCAAGCCTCCGGCTTTTATTGTTGTTGTTGTTTTTTGTTTTGTTTTGTTTTGTTTTGTTTTACCTCTCTCCTTTGGCCCAACCTTGGGTACATATTTTCTCCCACAAGCTACAGCACAGGACCCCAATCATGCTGTCCCAGAAATGTTCTTGTTCCCTGTAGTCCCTCCTGTGTCTGTCAACCACAGCTATCCTCTCTGCTCTGGAACTGAAATCTCTGTCTGCTTGGCCACAGCATCTCTCTCCTCCTGTTGCCACATTCACTAGGTAGTTGCTAGCTCCTTCTTTCCAGCAAGTATAGCCCAGGACCTCTTCTGGTCAGCATTGTTGTTCTTGGCATTCCAGTTAAAGACTTTCAGTTTTCTCCTACTCAGTCACTAGATCATCACTAGAACAGAGCATTGTCTAAAAGAAAGGTGAAAGTTTTTAAGGCTCTTTTTCAACCCAGCTGCTCCTAGTACTTGCTGTTTGTTGATGGTTGTTTCAATTTGGAATTGTCTGCACTTCATTCAAAACAAACCTATACTTCTGGAGTTAAGGTCTTAATTTGATATTAACAAATTGTATTGGGAGGACAATTGCTTTACTCAGATTTCTGTTTATTTCTGCCACTTCACATTCATTAAGGACACGTTCCTCTGTGTGTGTGTGTGTGTGTGTGTGTAGAAAATTTAAAGACCTGAAACTTTTATGACTTTTATTTCTATCTTCCCAGAATCTTTTGTCACACATGTAATTTCTTATAAAATTGGATCTTCTATTAATTGAAATATATATTTCCTTCAACAAGGCACTTTTTTTTCTGTTTTGTTGAAGTATGCTTGTAAGGATGTAATTATCCTTCCATGAATTGTTTTGATTGTATCTCAGAAATTTTGATGTTTTGTGTCATTATTTTTATTTTCTCTCATGTAATTATTATCTATTTCTATGTTTTGTCCTTGGACACATTCTGTATTTAGGATTTCACTGTTAAGTCTCCAATTGAGTCTGTGTATTTTGTTTGTTATCACTAAACAAATAATTATTTTTATGGTGTATAAATGATTTTTAAGCTATTCAATTTTAAAATGTATTACTTAATTTGGTAATAATTTCATGGGATGTTGAGAAATATGGATATTCTTTTGCAGTTCCATGTAGAATATAGCATATGTTTTTAAATTTCTAGTATTTCTAGTGATTTGTTCAATTCCTTACTTTCCATTTTGTTTATCTTTCTGTTAGACTTCTCAAAAAACTGAGAAAGGAATGCTGAAGTCTTATCTTAGTATTATGTTACTGTCTATGCTTTTTTATAGGTCAGATAACATTTTCTTTATGAATTTGGAAACTAAAATGTTTGAAGCACATAAATGTATTATTAATATTTGCCACTTATAGTTCCTAATAGCATACTATAATTTCTTTCTTTATTCATTTTTATTTTTTTCAATGTCTGATTTTGTTATTCAGATATCATGAGAGCCAAACCTAATTTTTTTATTTATTTAATGGATAGGAAGTTTGATTTAAATCCTTTTGGTTCTATTTTCAAACATTTGTCTCTAAATTTTTTTCAAGTTTTTGTCTTGTTAAAAAAATAGTACTATTCCTTTATTTATATTCACTTTTTTTTAAATGGCCTTATGCCCACTAGTTCCTTTCCTCTACATCATGACCCTTCATTCTTATTTGTTACTAGTTTCCCTTTGGGGTTTGTTAATTAGTTCATTTTTTCTCCTTTTACATGATTAAGTTTTTCCCCCTTCTTCTCCACCCCTTCAAATGAATATATTCATTAGGTTGTTTTTCCCTATTTTTTGAAGGTGGAAGGGAGTTTCACTGATGAATGTTCCAATAAATGAAGAGTGATATTCAGTAAAGGATGATGGGTACATGGTGCTGGGTATAGTCTGTTAAATTTGGTCCTTGAAAAGACATGATTTGTGTAAATAATTATGTAAGAATTGAACAAGATTAAGTTATGTTAGATTACTTACTGTCTTGTGGATAGGGTAAGGGAAGGGAGGGAAGGTATTTGGAATACATGGTTTTGGAACACAAAGGTAAATACTGAAAATTATCTATGCATATGTTTTGAAAATAAAAAGCATGGAACGATTTTTTATTCCATGTACTCCAGTTTTCCTTTGGCCACAAATTCCTTCCTCATAGATCTGAGAGTTAGGCTATCCTTGCTCTTCTAATTTGATTATAATGTAGCTCTTTATATCTGAATTATGAACCCTTGACCTTATCTTGGTATAAGTTGTAAAGTGTAAGTCAATGCCTAATTTCTACCATAATAATTTTCAATTCTCCCAGCAGTTTTTGTCAAATAGTGAGTTTTTGTCCTAAAAGCTGGGGTCTTTGGGTTTATCAAACACTAGATTATTATAGTCATATATTACTGTGTCTTGAAAACCCTATTCAACTAATCTACTACTCTATTTCTTAGCCAGTGCCAAATGGTTTTGATGATCACTACTTTATAAAATAGTTTTAGGTCTGGTATAACTAGGTAACCTTAATTTGCATTTTTTTTCATTAATTCCCTCGAAATTCTTGACTTTTTGTTCCTTCTAGATGAACTTTGCTATTATTTTTTCTAAATCTGTAAAATAATTTGATTGGAATAGCACTGAATAAATAGATTAATTTAGATAGAATTGCCATTTTTATTATATTAGCTTGACTTTGAGATTGATATTTTTCCAATTGATAGGATCTGACTTCATTTGTGTTGAAAATGTTTTGTAATTGTGTTCATATAGTTCTTGATTTTGCCTTGGCTGGTAGACTACCAAATATTTAATATTATCTACAGTAATTTTATTTTATTTTGTCTTGTTTTAATTTTTAAAGCTTTGTATTTTCAAAACATATGTATGGAAAATTTGTCTTCATTGACCCTTGCATAGCCTTGTGTTTTGGATTTTCTCCTCTTTGCCTCCACCTGACCCTCAGATGACAATCAATCTAATATATGTTAAACATGTTAAAATCTGTATTAAATCCAACATGTGTAAACATATTTATAAATTTTTCTTGCTGTACATGAAAAATCAGATCAAAAAGGAAAGTAAATGAGTAAGAAAAAAATGCAAGTGGACAACAACAAGAGTGAGAATGTTATGTTGAGATCCACATTTAGTTCCTACACTCCTGTCTCTGGATATAGATGCTCTCTTCATCACAAGATCACTGGAACTGGCATCATTCATCTCATTTTTGGAAAGAATCAAACCCATCAGAATTGATCTTCATATAATATTGATGTTATATACAGTGATCTCCTGGTTCTGCTCATTTCACTTACCATCACTACATGTACGTTTCTCTGGGCCTTTCTAAAATCATCCTCCTGACAATTAATCCCAATACTATATAAACTATTCGAAAAAATAGGGAAAGAAGGTGTACTACCAAATTCCTTCTATGACACAGATATGGTGCTGATAGCTAAACCAGGTAGGGAGAAAACTGAGAAAGAAAACTATAGACCCATTTCCCTAATGAATATTGATGCAAAAATTTTAAATAAGATTTTAGCAACAAGATTACAGAAAGTCATCCCCAGGATAATACATCATGACCAAGTAGGATTTATACCAGGAATGCAGGGCTGGTTCAATATTAGGAAAACTATTAGCATAATCAATTATATTAACAACCAAATTAATAAAAACCATATGATTATCTCCATAAATGCAGAAAAAGCCTTTGATAAAATCCAACACCCATTCCTATTAAAAACACTGGAGAGTATAGGAATAAATGGGCTTTTCCTTAAAATGAT
>JAJPUD010014010.1:0-42114 GCA_023553655.1 Myrmecobius fasciatus | reverse complement strand
TACACAAAAAATATATCAGATAAAGGAAACACAATGTAAGCAAACATCAATCAAGGAGTATGAGAATGTTATGTTGTGGTCCACATTTCACATCCCTCTCTCTGGGTGTATATGGCTTTCTTCACTGAACAATTGGAAGTGGTTTGAAACATTTCATTGTTGAAGAGAGCCATGTCCAACAGAATTGATCGTCATATAGTACTGTTGTTGCCGTGTATAATGATCTCCTGGTTCTGCTCATTTCACTCAGCATCAGTTCATGCAAGTCTCTCCAGGCCTCTCTGAAATCATCCTGCTGGTCATTTCTTACAGAACAATAATATTCCATAATATTCATATACCATAATTTATTCAGCCATTCTCCAATTGAAGGGCATCTATTCAATTTCCAGTTTCTAGCCACTACAAAAAGGGCCGCCACAAACATTCTTGCACATGTGGGGCCCTTTCCTTCCTTTATGATTTCTTTGGGATATAATAGAAACAATGCTGGGTCAAAGGGTATGCACAATTTGATAACTTTTTGAGCATAGCTCCAAATTGCTCTCCAGAATGGCTGTATCCGTTCACAGCTTCACCAACAATGCATCAGTGTCCCAGCCTTCCCACATCCCCTCCAACATTCATCATTAACTTTTCTTGTCATTTTAGCCAATCTGACAGGTGTGAAGTGGTACCTCAGGGTTGTCTTGATTTGCATTTCTCTGATCAATAGTGCAAATCCTTTACTTTCAAATGCTGTATTCACATTGACAGGGCAAATAGATTACAACATTCTTAACTTTTTCTTAACTATTTCTTCCTATCCTTACTTGCTTAAATTCTCTCTCTTCCTTTCTTTTATAATTGTCCAGTGAACTAGATTAAAGCTTACTAATTTACTTAAACAACTAAATTCTGCTGGATCATTTCAAACTTGTTTCTTCAAACAGGAGAAAATAAAAGAAAGAAAAAAAGTTTTCCTTTCTTTTCTTTACCTGTCTTTATCTCTGCTTTCTCCAATCTGACTAGGATGATGAATGCAAATCTCATAAAGAAAAAAATCTCACAGGTTTTCTCAGCTCCCACAAAAAGTCCAACAAAAAACCAATGAGAATAAATCCCTGTTTAACATTACCAATAGCGGGGTGTTTATTTTCAGGAAGGGGTCTCAGGGTTGAGCTGAATCTTCACCCCTGAGCTGTTGTTTCCAATCTTAGACCTCATCCTGCTGTTTTTTTTTCTATAAATCTCTTAAAGGCTTCCTACCATTTTCAGGAGTAACTATCTTCACCCTTTAATCCTTTTCCCACAAGTCTTTTTTCCCTAGAAGGTATTGCAGTTTTAGTAAAATGATAAAGAGAGCAGTTTCAATAAAAAATCCCTCTCAACCAATACCATTTTTGTTAGGATGTTGATCTTCTAAGTTTTGTTTTTATTATGTGTATCTGTTTGACTATAATTCCCAATTTACCATCCTTTATCTGGCTGAATTTTCTTTTTATTCCACGACCCATGATAGTTTCCTAAGTTCTCTAAGCTTTAGCTAGTCTGCCCAGGAAACAAGAAGAGGCTGGCCCCTTCTGAGAGTTTGTATTCTTTATGCCCAAATGAGAAAAAAGTTCAGAATTTTGGATACTGGATATTTGGGATAGACACATGAGTTCTTTATTCTTGAGTTTCCTGAGTTTGCGGAGCTAAATTCTCCAGTTGATTTCACGGTTGGCCGACCTCCACAGAAGTCTACTCTGGCCCTCTATAGGGTTTGCTAGTTGGAGTAAAATTCCCCAGTGAGAGCCCCAGGGCAAAATGATTTTCCTGGCTGATCTTGACAAAAAATTATTAAAAAGAAATTTTTGTTCAATAATAGAACAAATCCAGGACAATCCTGAAAAGATATGTTTCCAAAATGGGGTAGGCTATTGTGTCTCACCTGCTTCCCTATTGCTGCATTTTAGGGAAATGAGATTAGAGGTAAGGGGGATGGGATAAAAGCATATAGGATCAAAGTTCATGTGCCTCTTTCAAAAGACTGGTTGATACTTCTCCTTAGAGAGTGGTTGACATGTCAGTCATGTACCAGGGAGACTAGCCAGACTGGAAACAATAGGGTCACTCAGATTAATTTAGCACAAATTTCAATAACTCTTTTAGAAAGGGCCCTCACATACCTAATCACTGGACAAAGGAAAATCCATTCTCTTTCTTCTAAATTAAATATAAACGTGAAATTTTAACAACAAGTGCCATTGGAACAATGTTCTTGTTTTTGCTTACTTCAAATAGCATCAGTTCATGTAAGTCTTTCCAGGCCTTTTTGAAATCAGCCTGTTCATTATTTCTTACAAAACAGTAATATTCTATTACATTCATATACCATCATTCCCCAACTAAGGGGCACCCACTCAATTTCCAGTTCCTTGCCACTACAAAAATGGTTGCTACAAATATTTTTGCACATGTGGTTCCTTTTCCCTCTTTTATGATCTCTTTGCGATACAGTCCCAGTAGAGACACTGCTGGATCAAAGGGTATGCATAGTTTTTATAACCCTCCAAATTTTTTTTTAATAAGACTAGTTTGGGCAGTAGATAACAGTCCTCTAAAACCAGGTTCATACTTATAACCTTTCCAATTTGTCAGTACCTTACAGAACTTGGATTCCTCCAGTATTATAGCCTTTGAGAATCCTTATTTACTTCCATTCCACAATGACACACAGAAAAACAAAACTTAGAAGATCAATGAGAATTTTAGCAGAGTGCTCAATGTATAAAAGCAAAAAAGAGTTGGTTAAAGCCATTCCTTCTCTTTGTTATCTTAGGGATCTCTAATCAAGTTATTTTTTTCTCTCTAGTTTACCCAAGGACATTAGACTTTTAAAATATGTGAACCTTGCTGTAGGAAAATTCAGTTTATGGAAATTTGAACTTAAAGAACAAACACATGATTATCTTTATTGAAAAGTTATTTGCTTAAAATTTTAATAGGATACACTGAAGAATTCCTTTAAATAGCAAACTTGCTTTTTAATATTTAACGTATGATTTGAATATACAGCTCTAGCATTTGTTGTATCATTTAGATGTATCTATATAAAAATGTACTTAATTCAAAATTTCATATGGTTTCTATCCAATTTTAACCTTGCTTATTGTCTTATATTTCTGGTTAGAGCTTTGTAAAGAAGTCTTTTTATTCATTATCTCAAGATTATATTTAAGTACTAATGAAGCAGAAGATTAGAGATTGTAGGAACCTTGATTGGACCTGCTGATTTTAATAGCAAATATATTTACATAATGTCATTGAATCCTGTTGGTTTTATTCTTTTTTTCCTCATAGCTATTTATTTTTAGGTTTCCAAAAGTCTGGTCTAGTCTGGTTTTTGAAACATTGGATACATTTTAGGAGATGGCTCCTTTTTGACTTAGCTTTCATCTTAGTTCAGACCCTTATCATCTCTCATCTATATTATTACAACAACTTTCTAATTGGTTGCCTTTCTGCCTAAACTTTCTCCTCATTATAACTGTCTTTCATACAACTGCCAACCTGCTTTTCTTTAAGTGTGGATTTGATCAGGGTACTTCCCTACTCAATCAATTCCAAGAACTTTTTGTTGCCTTTACAATCAGCTATGAACTTCTCTGTTTATTTTATCAACTTCTCTGTTTACTTTTAAAGGTCTTCATTACTTGGCTCTAACCTATCTTTGCAACTTGGTAGAATATTATTCCCTATCTTACATTCTGCAAACCAGCCAAATTAACCTTATTTCTATCTTACAAGCACAGCCCTTCATCTCCCATTTTCTTCCCTTTATATGAACCCCATAACTGGAATGCACTCTTTTCCTCACCTCCACCATGTAGAATGTCTCTTCCTTCAAGACAATACTCAAGGACCACCTTCTACATGAAGCATTTCCTGATATCCTATTCTTCCTAAACTACATTATATTTAGCTACTTATTTTTATTTGTATTTATTTTCTTTATATTTATTATGTATTCTTAAATATATACTGGCTTTCTCTTCCTTTAGAATGTAAATACGTTTTGAGTAGAGATAATTTTCTTCATGGTATTTGCATGCCTAGCATAGTGCTTTAAGCTCAGTGCATTGTAAATGTTTGTTGTTGGTCAACTGATTGACTCTCTTTTTGTTTACAGAACAAAGAGATAGAAGTGAACTGTTACAATGTGAAGATATATACCAGTGCAAGGTAAATCTATATTTAGGGGAAAAAACCCTTTTTCTAGTGACGTACTTGCCACAAAGAACAAGAACAGGTCTCCTCATGCATTCTTTAAGAGTAGAGTGCATACTACTTCATACAATAGATATTTGTGAGTAATTTTATAATGTTACATAGTCTTGTGTACATTTAAAGTATTTTGTACTACTGGTTTTGGAAATAATTGAACAAATGAAGCAGGAAGGGTCTTCTTTCTCTTGTTTCCTTGATGATCTAAGAGACTTCTAGATCACTTCAAATTCCTTTGGTTTAAGGGCAGTATGTTATCCAATGGTAATAATTTCTTGGAGACTGCCAGCAGTACTTGGTATTGTGGATTATAAAGGTTAAGGATACCCCTGGTTTTCTTTTTTTTAATTGATTCTTGTTATTCCTTGTACCACATGAGTTTTCTATAATTTCCTCATCACTTCACAAACACATATTGAACCTTTCCTTATAATAAAGGAAAGCAGTTCATTAAAATTGATTGATAGAATTATGTGTTTGACAGTTTCAATTCTGCTCTCCTTTAGAGTGGATACCAGCTGCTTCAGAACATTGCCTTCTTATCACTCTTCTTTATCCATATCTTTCCTCTCTTATCCTTTTCTTTTTCTTCTCATCTCTTAAATGTAAAATGATGAGTTGAAGGGAGGATTCTAATTCATGTGTGTGTGCGTGATGTGTCTTCTTTGGCAGTGAGGAAATTAAAATCAGTCTGTATCATTTAATGATTTAATCTATTCTATAATTGACCTTACTCTATATTGCTGTTTAATTATTTTTCAGTTGTGCCTGAGTCTTTGTGACCCCTTTTGATGTATTCTTGGCAAAGATACTAGAATAGTTTACCATTTCCTTCTCCAGCTCATTTTTACAGATGAGGAAACTGAAGCAAATAGGATTAGATGAATTGCCCAGGCTAGATTTGAACTCAGGGAAGAGGAGTTTTCCTTACTCTAGGTCCTGTGCTCCATCTACTCTTCACCTATTTTATATTGCTGCAACTAGCCCTATTCTGTCAAGCTATATTTCTTGAGTTAAGCTCAAAATTGCAGTTTTCCTTCAGAGTTAGTTTAAAAGTATGGTTGGAAGGAAAAGTTATCATATCCCTGGGATATCTGCTTGTTGTCTGTAAGCTCCAATCAGCTTAACCTGGTGTCATTCCCTTCCTCCCACCCTAATATATCTTCACCCTTGCCTGTCCTTGTACAGTTAGAGGAGGTTTCATCTCCTCCAAGGGACAAGACTGGTGGTATGGATCCCTGCACAAAGATCACAAGAGTTAGATGAGTCCCATAAAAACAATTAGCATTCCTTAATTGTCAGAGAAGGGCATGGTTAGCTATACTTCAAAGCCAGCCCACAAATTCAGAACCCTTTACATATATAATACCATATCCAAGTTTAAGATAGAAAGCAGAGGGAACTTAGTGAATTCTTGCTGAGGCTCTGTCTAGTTAAATCTTCCTACAAATACAAGTCTTTCACCACTCACGGAGTGGCAAGAATCTCTGGATCAAATCTGCGTCTTCTGGAATGAGGGATGGTAGCAATTGAGTGACAATGATTGAGGGGTTCCTGAATGAGTGAGGAAATCCCAAGACTGATTATTGGTGGTTGATAACCCCTTTCACATAATTATACTTTGAGAAAATTATTATGTTTAGACAGTCATTTCAGAGTTATTATAAACTACCCCAGAATATTTAGGATATCTGCTACTCCACTTATTCTTGGATGGAATTACATGGGAATGGAGAGATGAGGATAAGAAGATATTTAACAAGATACAGACTCCATGCTGATAGAACTAATTCTCATTTTTAGTCCCAAAGTTGTGCTGGGATGGGATGGTTTTGATAGCCTCAGATTCAATATAAATCTCTCAATATTTGCATTTTTTAAATTGAACATACGAAGGATATGACAAGAGTCTAGGCAGAATTAACAAGATTTTAGGAGACTACCTTTATTCTTCTTTTGGTGCTAATCATTGATACCACATTTGAGACATTGTTTTGACATTGATATAATCTCCATAATAGAGTATGAATAAATAACTGCCCTATATATCCTGGCCTGAAACCACAATGAGGATGATTGACTCATAGAATTTGAGGATAATAGATTAAGTGATGACTATTTATATACCTGAGTCACCTTTAAAATTGGTTTATAAAATCTACAATGGAAAGAATTTGAGATGAAAAGAAAAGAAGCTGAGATATATAGAAGAAAGTTGGGTGGGGAAAGCAGAGAAAATGACATCTGAGAGACAAAAAAAGAGGAGGTAGAAGATGCAGACTGGTTTTTTGGAGGGAATGCTGCGCAGACTTCAGGCCCCTTCAGGCCCATTCAAAGAATCTTATGGCCTCAGGAGAGAAAGGAATGCATGTGGCTCCAGAAAAGAAAAATGAAAAAAAAGAAAGAAAAGAAAATGTGGCTCCACTGAAGCCAAATAGAAGAATAGCATGAATTCCTGGGCCAAGCCCAGCTGCAGAAATGAGCCATTAATAGTGAAATGGCAGTGACTGAGGGATGCCTGAATGATTAGGGAAATCCCAAGGGTGAGTGAACATCTTAGACATAGGTGTTTCTAGGCCATGCCCAGCTCCTGCAACAAGACTTCTGAAGAGGAAAAATAAATGGACAATGCTAAGTTCCTGGAATTATCAGAGGAAGTTGGGGGCCAGGCAAGGACACGATGAGGAGGAACAAAAGAGATAGTTATTATGGTAGCTGGACGGTACAGTGGGTAACAATACAGGACTTAGACGCAGGAAGATCTAGGTTGCTATTCTGTCTCAAACACTTATTAGCTTTGTAACTCTGGGGAAGTCATAGACTTTTCAGTTTGCTCACCTACAAAATGGGGATAATTATAATGTCTACCTCCAAGAGTTGTTAAGAGGATCAAATGAGTTGACATAATGCTTTGTAAAAGCATTTATTTATTATTGCAAATCTTAAAGTGGTGATGATAGCTATTACTACTAATAATAATAATGTTGTTAGTATGTGAAAGAGCAATTCTAGATCTTGTTCTTCTGTAAGTTATGTGGACTAAACAGATGATTGGAGAAGGGACTTTGAATCTTTTAATGCCTATTATCTTTCTTTTGGGGAGGTAGGAGGAGAGCAGCACAACTACAAGGTAATATTAAATTCATAGCAACAGTTTTCAAATTGTGATCTGGGGATCCTGGGAGTCTACAAGACCATTGGTCAGTGAAGGCAAAACTACTTTTCATTTCACAATTCTAAGATGTTTCATTTTTAATATGGTAAATACCAATAGCCATAACTCACATAAACAAAAGCTCTGTGTAGTCTTTAATAATTTTGGGATATAAAGGGATCCAAAGATCAAAATATTTGAGACTTGCAGTACTAGAAGAATTATAAATCCCAGGAGGAGGCAGTGCTTAACAGAGAATGAAGGAAAGCTGTCTTGACTCTTTATGGACTTGGATGTAAGTCATTTGGGTTTTGTATTTTCTGTTAGATGAAATAAAGGCTGTCCTATGTGTATTAGGGTTCTAGATTGGTCCCCAAAAACCTTACTAAAGTGTGGTTTTGGGTGAGAGCAAAACAACTCAAATTCTGATGTTCTCAGAGTTAAATCCTAGATAGTTTCATAAGCCAAAGAGTGATTTGTGATAATTTTTTTCCTTGAGATTTAACCTGGTCTATATAAACCCAGAACTTTAATTCTGGATCACCAGCTCTCATTTTGAGGGTTAATTATTATGTAAAAATTACCCCAGGTTCTTGAAAACTATTCCACTAGAATGCAAACTCTCACAAATTCTAACATGCTAGAAAAGCTCCAGGTTTTCCTACTATCCACAAGGACCAGCCTAAGTGCAGAGAGGCTGGCCACTAAGTCATGAATTCATGAAACAAACAAAGCAATGATATTCAGTTCTATGTGTCCCTGTTCCATAGTGAGAGTGGCAAGAGTGAGAAGGGTGTAGAGTACAAACTAGGTTTTAGACTCATGAATTAGTATCAGTTTAAACATTTGTATTCCAAATGTGAAATTTTTGTCCAACAATTGTATTGACCTACTGCTAGAGGTATGGAATCATGCCAATTTGGACATTTTTGCCAAAAGATCTAAGGAAGTTGCAACTAAATGGGAGGTTGCCTTGTGGGTTTTCCTTGCAGAGAGACATATAAAGGAATTGTCAGAGTTAGTCTCACTGAATGCCCCAAAGCAAAAAGACAGATAATTTCATGGGGTACTTGACACCTTGAAATGCTCTCTTTTTTTTATTAAAGCTTTTTATTTGCAAAATATATGTATGGGTAATTTTTCAACATTGACCCTTGCAAAGCTTTCTGTTACAAATTTTCCCCCCTAGCTCCCACCTCTCCCCTAGATGGCAGGAAGTCTGCTACATGTTAATTATGTTAAAATACTTGACAAATCGAATATGTGTATACATATTTTACAGTTATCTTGCTGTGCAAGAAAAGTCGGGTCTACAAGAAAAAAAAATCTGAGAAGGGAAACAATGCAAGCAAACATCAATAGAGAGCATGAAAATGTTATGTTGTGGTCCATATTCATATCCTCTCTCTGGGTGTATATGGCTTTCTTCACTGAACAATTGGAACTGGTTTGAAACATTGCATTGTTGAAGAGAACTATGTCCATCAGAATTGCTTGAAATGTTCTTGAAGAGTATCAGCAATCATCTTGAGAGTTGTGACTTAAATACCAACATCATTTGAAGAATATGATGTTTCTTAGTCTGTAGTTTATCATCTCCTCTTTAGTCCAGAGCTTGTTGAGGAAGGAAAAAAGGGGCCACAGGAAGTAAGCTGAACTGCGGCAAAGGAGGGCTGCCTTGCAAAGAGGAGAGAAGGGCCCACATAGCATGACAGCCTCTCCTTGCTAGGGCTTTCACCACTAGCTGCATCTGCTTATCCTGCTTTGTAAATGATGAGATAGCAGTGATGAAAACAGGGTTGGATTTGGAGTCAGAAAAGTCTGAGTTCAAATCCAGCCCCAAATACTTGCTAGCTCTGCAACCCTGAACAAGTCACTAAAGTGAACTCTGTCCACCTTAGTTTCTTCATCTGTAAAATGAGGGTAATAATAGTCCTTTTTTCGTAGGGTTGCTATGAGGATCAAGTGAGATGACAAGCAAAGTTCCTCATTTCTTCTCTCTCTCTCTTTGGAGTAGGTAATAGCTGCTTCAGAATGCTGTTTCCTTTTTTTCCCCCTGCCCATTCCCCTTATGTATTCTTCTTTTTTTATTTTTCTCTCTTCTTCTTTTTCCCACTCTCCCCCTCAAAAATCTAAAACAATGGGTCCAAAAAATGATCCAATTGCTTTATGTATGTGTATGTGTGTGTGTGTGTATGATAACTTGTCTTCCTTAATATTTTCCTGGAAATATAAATATATCATTTAGAATAGGAATAGCAAATTCAAAATTCATTATAACACAAACTAATATAACATGGCTATAACATATCCAAATTTAAGACAGAAAATATAGAAAACTTAAGGAATTTTTGCCACTGTTGTTAAACTTGATCTTCCTGGTCATATCCTCTATAAGTTCAAGTCTTTTGCTAGAATAGCAAGACTCCCTGGGTCAAATAAACTACTTCTGTGAACTTTGAAACAAAGACTCTATACTGCCAAAATAATATAAAGGATAAATGAGACAATATGTTATGTAATTAAAATAGCTCCAATTTGACATTAAAACAAGACTTTGAAAAAGGGAAATGGATAAAGGAAAATATCTGAATACAGGCTATTGTCATTTTCTATGGAAATTTAACCAATATAAAGCAGTTACAGCAATTAAGAGATTAAAAGAGCCTAGAAACTGCTTTAGCCAACAAATATATCATTTCTTTACCAGGCAAAGAGACATGGCAGCCAAGGTCAACAACAGTTTAGGACAAATTCATTTGTAAAATTTTATGAAAATGGTAAAAGTTATAAAGTAAATAAATGTAGTACATCTTTTAGGAGATTGTGGAAGATCTTGATTTTTTAAAATTGCTATTATTTTAGTTTATATTTGTATAGGGAAATCATAGGATTATAGATTTAGAGCTGATAGGGACCTTAGAATCCATTGGATTTAGCTTTTTTGTTTTATAGATGAAGAAAATGAGCTTAAGTGCTTTATCCAAGGCCTTCCATCATTATGGATCAGTGACTTATCTTTATATTAGAGAATATATGGAGGTTGTTGTTTGGTTGGTTTCTAGTCATGGGTCTAGTATGGGTTTCATAATCCCATTTGGAGTTTTCTTGGCAAAGATACTGGAGTGGTTTTTCATTTTCTTCTCTAGTTCATTTTATAGATGAGGAAAGTAAGGCATCCAAAGTTAAATGATTGTCTAGGGTCACAGAGCTGTAAATGTTTAAGGTCAGATTTGAACTCAGGAAAAGGGGTCTTGCTGACTCCAGGTTGAGCAGTCCATCTAATGTGCCACCTAGCTACCTAAGTTTGGGGATAAGGTGGTTACACAGTGAGTATATATCAGAAGCAGACTTGATCAGAGGTCTATTTGACTAAAGTGTTATCTAAGAAAATGGAAGTAGTACTGAAGTAGTAAAGACAGGAAGATCTCTTCTTGTCCATTTGAATTTTTTTACCTTGCATTATATTAATAACTATAAAATTATAAAGAGGAAGGGGCATTCTTGATAGTACTGTTTTTCATTCTCATCAAGGATTCCCAGTGCAAAATTCAAATGGACAAGAGATTCCCTATAAACGATAAGGTTCTCCAAACATCCCTGTCTAAAGATAGCACGGTGCTGGTGTTATAGCAGCATTGAAATACTCTAGTTACTCTAAGGGAGATCCAAAACCACTCTAAAGAGTTTTGGCTTATCAATCTACACTAGAAAAACCAAACAGATGAAAAACCAAATAGATGCCTCTGACAAGAGATCATTGGATGGATTGCCTATTGAGTTACATCAGTTACATTCATCTTGGTCAGATATCACAGATAGATGATGAAGCTGGACAGATATAAAATGGAGTAAGAATGAAATGGATTGCATATGTGAAATTGTATAGTACTTTTAATCATTCCATGCTATTACCTGAAACAAAAATCTAATATTTAAGCACTAGTATTTTTCTACTGATTTTATTTGGAACAATAGATGTTATGTGGTAAATTATGGAACATTACAATCATTGAAAAATAAAAATTTTGGTTGACTTGAAGGGCAATGGAATAAAGTAAGGAAATGAGCATTTATTAAGCACCTGTTATGTGCCAGGCATTATGTTAAGTGTTTTTCAAATATCTTATTTGACCCTCACAACAACCCTACGAGATAGTTACAGTTATTATTCTGATCTTACAGTTGAAGAAACTGAGGCAGACAGAGGCTGTAACTTTCTCAGGTCACAAAGCTAGTAAATATCTGAGGCTGGATTTAAACTCAGGTCTTCCTAATTCCAGGTCCAAAGCTATATTTACTTTGTCTTCAGCTACCTCTAATGTGGCAGGAGTATCAGCACTAATAAAATTATGGATCTATGGAAGGAAATTTCCATTTGAAATTCTCTGCCATGAGAAAGAAATTAGTGAACTAGATAGAAAGCTGGTGGTAGAGTCAGGAAGACTAGAATTCAAATCTGGTAGAGTGACTCAAGAAAGCATTTATCTTTTCAGTGCCGCAGGCTATTTAAAATTTTCTAATTAAAGATAAGATGTTGACTTGCAACAATATAGCAAATATATCCTCTCCATATGATAGGTCTCTATTCCTTTATCTCCACCATACATCTATCTATATAAGGCTAAAGAATTTGAACCTAAACCTTCCTCTGAGTTCAGCACTATATCCACTATACCACTTAGCTGCCTCTATATCTTTTGATGGAAAGATGTGTGGAGGGAGCAAGTAGGGGTCAACCTATTAATGCTAATAGTTACACATGCGCAAGAAGTGATGTTAAAGATATCATCTCAGAACTAGAAAAAAGTTTAGAGAGTACCTAGTCTGACTGATACATGGCAAAGATTTCCTTTTATAACACACCTGAAAGGTGGTCCTCTAGTCTTTGCTTGAAGAACAACAATGAAAGGCACCCCACTACTTCTCAAGGCAATGCATTTCACTTTTGCGTAGTATGAAAGTCCTTCCTTACATCAAGCATAAATTTACTTTTATGTGACTTCATCTCTTTACTCTCTTGTCTTCTTCTATAATGTCAAACAGAACAGATCTGATCCTTCTTTCATATGACAGTTCTTCAGATTTTTGAAGATATCTATCTTATCTCCTGCCCTCCAGGTGTTCTCTTTTCTAAGTAGAGAAGATTAAGGAAGACATCCAGAAAATGTATAATTGAAAAAGGGGTGGTCTTTTCATGTAGCAAGAGTGAAGGACTTACAGATGCACAGCACTGGTATCAGTACATTGTTAGAAGACATCAGATAGACTTCTTAGGGAGGAGTGAGGAGAGAACATAGATAAGAGATGCATAAGAGGAGAATGTAGTTGGGTTATGATTTGAAGGGAAATCCATATCAGTGAGATCTTTTATTTACAGATGGTTCCTGAAGCCATGCTGGTATTATTTTGGATTTATGTATTGATATGATTATTGAACTATTTGAATGTAAACAGAAAAGCCTGAGAAAAGACCAGAAGTTTGACTTGGTACACTGTATGAGATCATTAACCTAGAGTAGGAAAGACCCTGAAATCCAATTCCTTCATTTTACGGATGAGGAAACTAAGGCCCCCCAAAATTAAGTGGCCTGCCCAAAGTCACTGGGGTAATAAAATTCCAAGCTAAGATTCAAACTCAAATCATATGACAACAGTTTCAGCACTCTGACATGCTATTCCCTACTTACATTGGAAAAATTCTTGTGAAACTTACCCTACGGAGTATCTTAGTACAGGGGTGTGCTAGTAAATGTTTAACAAACAGTGGAAGAAAAAAACACATACATATGGCACTTTTAAGTATAATTTGTGTTATTAAAATTTTATCCATCACTTTCTTAAGTCTAGTCAACTGACAGAACAATAAATCAAGACCTAATTTATAGCATTTGCTGATATCCAAAGTATAATTAGTGCTCACACTGAAAATTTTGCATGGAAGAGCCATGTAAACTGTCTTTAGCACATCTAAGATGGAAGATGGGGAGAATCTGGCTTACAGTATATTTGTTTTCATCTCTAAGATCTATAAACACTTAAGGTCATCAAGGAAACTGAGGAAAAAGACCATTATAGAGATATGTTTCATTTGTTCAGCCATTTCTAATACTAATCTAATACCACAGATTTAAGCCTATCTTACCACCATATATAAGCTGTTTTACATGATTCCAACTAAGAAGATCTCTTATTTAAAAAAAAATCACATATGGCTTTGTCTTCATAGTGACTCATGCAAATCATCCTTATTTTTGTCTTGCTCATTTCCATACTCAAAGGCATGTATATGTGAGATTATACTCAGATTATTGTTAACTTCTCTCACATCTGAGGCAGCCATGCAGATATATATAATTATGCCTAGAGTATTTTTCAATTTTTATTTTTTCTTAACCCTCTCTTTTTTGGTGTTTTACTCTTTCTTATGTCTTTGTGCATTTCCACTTTTCTTTTTCTCTTATGTCTAAGTGATGACAGTTACAGAATAGATGATTTATCTAATAGAGTTGAAGTATCTAACCTAGGAATGTGACAAAAGGCTTGCAAAGCTTTCTGCTTTGAAATACAAAGATCAAATAAAATACAGATTGTGGTTTTCTTTTCCCATCTGTTTAGTTTTATAAGTCTACTAAGGTTTAAGTAGAAGGATTTTATTATGTTCAATAACACCAGTAGTACCAAAATACTAGGGAAAAGGGAGCAAAAGACACATCAGAGAACAAAATAACAAACCACACACTCAGCCCATTATGTTTTGCTTTTATTTCTCCTACTTGTACTCTTTTTCTGAATCATTGAGTTTGGTTTGGCTCAGCAGGCCCTGCAGTCAAATCAAGTTATAACAATTTAATAGAGTAGTAAAGATGTACCAACCACCCAGGATGAATTGAATATACAATTGTAGCTGAAAATGAAGTTAACCATATATTTTGTTTCTGTAGAAACCAGAAAGCAGTCCCAGAAGCTCTCAGCAGTTTAATAATGAGAACTCCAGAGGAACAAAAGAGAGTAAGATAGAGGTTTCTAAAAAAAACAAAAGGAATTTATTGAAGAAGAAAGGAGTTGTGAATGAAAATCATCATAAAATTTCAAAGAATAAAAAGTTAATTCCAACTAGGAGTAAGCAACAAACTGTAGATCAAATAAATGCCAAAGAACCCCCAAAGATACATATGCAGGATGTCTGTGAGCCCAAGAACTTTGTGCCTATGGGAGAGGAGAAAAGTAGGACAATTCCTAAAAGAACTGAGGTGAGTGATAGAAAGAACACTACAAGGACACCAGTAGCAACCTCTTCAAAAAGAATAACTAGATCTGTTGCTCATCTACAGCAAGATCCTGTAACTTTTTGTGACCTTTCAGAAAAGTCTGATATGCTGACCAACTCAGTAACTCCAATGTTGAAAAATCATCTGTGTCACAGTAATGAAGTTTTTTCAGTTTCCAAAAGAACAGGTGCTTGTGAAAATGACACAGATTCATTGACCCTAATGAGTCAAGAACTACCTGGCCAGAGCACAGGTTCAGTGGACTGTCAGAAAGAACCTGGTATCTTAGAATCAGAAACTGGTGAGCCAGCAGAAGCCATCCCTCTTTCAGGGTTTCCCTCTTGTAAAGAAGCCAAGTTACCATTGGCCACTGAAGGAAATGATCACGCTACTTATCATGAGAAATTTATTCCTTCTAAGGCTAGTGACCATAATAGCCCAAGTCTGAAAAGTAAGAATGAGACAGTCTGGGAAAAGAGTTTTCTTTCCTTTTTACATAGAAATGTTGACAGTGACAGTGATAGTAATGATGTTGGTGATGGTGGATGCTATTTTGAGACTACATTGTCTGAGAAGATGAGTTCTTTTGTAAATGATGAAAACCAGAATAATTGTAAAGCAAACTTAGAGCATGAAGGAGAGTCAAATTCCCAACACTACTTACCTTCTGAAACTCAGTCTTTACTCCAGGAAAATGTTTTTCAAGCAGGTAGCCTCACGGTGATTTCACAACAGGACATCATCAACTTATCTGATTCAGACTGCACCATTATTTCCGAGAGGTATGTTGTAAATGATGAACAGAATATTAAAAGAATTATTTCTGATGTCAACTCTGAGCAGAATCCCCTGGATAGTACAGGGACACTGTCAACACTTGACTTATCAGGGCAAATCAATGGATTGGGAATCTCTGCTGGTCTTCATAATAATACCACCACTGCACCAAGTTATTTTGTTAATCAGATAGATGAGAAGAGAGTGACAAGTGGGAGAGAAGAGGAGAGTTCAGAAAGAACATACACTGAAAGAACTCAAGAGAGCCATCAAAAGAGTACTGAGTGCACAGAACAATCTTGTGAAAAGGAAGCAGCTGAAATGGAAGTAAAGCAACCAGAACTTCCAGAGAATGATGCGATTCCAAAAACAGTGCAGTCTACTAAGAACATGCATGAGGATTTAAGAGATGCTTCACAGCTCAAGGAAGGGACAGAGAAGACAATTCTTTCTCAATCAGGTAATATTTAAATCATCATTATTATTATTTTAACAGCATTGGAGGTTTTCCTAACTTATCCATCTTCCATTAATTCCATGCCATATGTAGCTATCCTGACAAGCTTGAGATACAGCAGTTCCTACCAGGTCTCTCTCGTGGCTAATAACTAGTACATATATAACATTTTAAGGTTTGTGAAGCACTTTAAAATATTATTTCATTTTATCTACACAGCAGCCTTGGAAGGTCTGTGCTATTGTTATCCCCATTTTATAAATGAGGAAATGAGACAGACACTTTACTTGTGTCTGTCCAAGGTCACATAGATTCTAACACAGGTCTTCCTAACTTTAATCTGGCTCTTTATCCATTACAGTACCTAGCTTCCTAAAGTAGCAGCATTACCAATGATGCTGTGACTATCAGAAGATAGTTGTTGCTATTCGCAGGAATCAGCAATTTCCATCAGAATTTCACTTTGCTCAAGTAGGCTAAACTAGGAATTCTAAACACATTTCCACAGTAGAATATTGTTATCTCATTTTGTTCAATTACAGAATTATACAATCTCAGATTTAGAAGAGACTCCAGAGACCATTGTGTCCATTCCATACATTAAAAAATATTCCCTTCTACACTATACTCCCAAAGTGGTCTCCTTGGCAGAGAACACAGAAGTAAAATATAGTCTGAGCAACTTCTTTCTGGTCAGTCATTGCTCTCCTATCTCTCCAAAGGAAATATTTTTCTCTAGTATTCTCCCAAGTCCCAAATCTCCTCGGCATTTTTCTCTCCATGGGAAGTTGTTCTTGTTTCTTTAGAATTTCATTTTTGAGTTTCTCACCCCTAATGAGTGGACTTCACCCATAATGAAGCACATGCAATACACCTATCTTTTCTCTGAATCCTTTGAAATTTTCTCTTTCAAAATCCATTTATAGCTTTTTTCTGTTCTATCACAAATCATTCTGTAGAGTGGTGACTTTCCCTGGACTGTCATTTTATATCATAATTGTTTTAGTGATTTTAACTTTAATAGTATAAAAGTTCTTTCAAAGAAATATCTGTGTATCAAGACCTTTACAGAGAGTATGATTTTTATCATCTATTAAAATAACCAACATTTCTCAAACTAATGAGAACCATACAAAACATTAACACCCTACCTTTTCTTGTTTTTCAGACAAGGGCAAGACTGACAATGTCAACAGAAAGCAGAACACTGAAAGAAGCCACAAAGAAGCAAGAGAAAAAAGTCCAGACATTCATGTATCTAGAAATTTACAACTATGTGAAAAAAATGTTCAGACCAAAAGAAAAAGGCAAGATTTTGAAGAATCTACTGATGGTCAAGATCTGAATTCCTCCATAAGTACAAATAAGCATTTACAGAATCAGTCACAGCAAGAAGATTCACCTGATCCTAAAGCTTTCAAAATTCCAGGTTTATTTTAACTTATTCTTTTTTCCCAAACTTCCTTATTTCTGAAGAGGGTACCACCATTCTTCTAGTCTTCCATTTTTGTAATGTCTAAGTTATCTGCAATTTGTCATTGTTCTTCAACTGATATATTTAATCAGTTGCTAAATCTCATTTCTACCTTCACAACTCCTAACCCATCTTCCTTAAGTCTAACCACATCATCCCCCCACCCCGCTCAGTGAATTCCAGTGGATCCTTGTTTCCTCAAAAATCAAACATAAAACCTTGTGTTTTATATTTATAGGCCACCACCTGACTTTGATCTACATTTCCAACCTTATCAAATTGTTCTTCTTTCTATACTCTGAAGTCCAGTCAAATTGATTTTCTTTTTGCTCCTCACAGTCAACATCCCATCTCCTACCTTGCTGCCTTTGCACAGACTTGTTTTGGATGCCTAAAATGCATTCCCTTCTCACCTCCATTTCTTAAAAATCCTTATTTAGAAAAAAAGAAATCCTTATTTCCTTTCAACTCAAATATCACCTTCTACCTGAAGCCTTTCCAAATCTCATGAGTTTATAATGCCTATAAAATCCCACCCCAGTCAGCTACTTTGTATTTATTTTATGTCCAGTTTGTATATTCTTATATGTATACATGTTGTCTCTCCTAAGAGAATGTGAAGTTCCTTGAGGGCAGGGATGGGTTAATGTTTTTATATTCCTAGAACCTAACACAGTGCTTGCCACATAGTAGGTGCTTAATCTTGTTGATTAATTCTGAGGAGCATATGAGATAATAATAGCTAGTATTTACCCTGTACATTATGGTTTGCAAAGCAGTTTATAAATATTATGTCATTCTATATTTACAACAATCCTGGGAGGTAAGTGCAGTTATTATCCCTATTTTACAAATGAGGAAACTGAGGCAGGAAACATTTAAATGACGACCAGTATATCCTAGCTAGTTAGTATCTGAAGCCAGATTTGAACTCAGGTTTTTCTGACTCCAGGTCCAGCTCTCCATGCATTGCAATACCTAGTCATGCTATGATAAAAGTAATACTATATGTTACCAGTATTCAGATCAGTCATTATTTTGACTATATATTGTTTATGGATGTGCACTGAGTATGTCTTTATGAATCAAGTGGATTTTTTCAATTGTCTTAATGGTCAAGTAATACATCAGTATTTTAGTAGATTTGTGATCTCATCACTGTGGATACTCTCAACAGTTAGACCTATTGAAGTATTGCCATGATGCCCATGCTTTCCTCTGTGGTATAATTTTGGCCCATTCCTATGGTTTCATTGCTATAAGGAAGCCCCAGTGCAGAAGAAACTAAGGCTACCAGTGCATCTTGTCTGCCACTTACAATCCTTTAGAGTTACTTAGGAATGCTCAGAGATTAAGTGACTTGCTCTGGGTCACATGGCCAGTGTAAATCAAAGGAAGAACTTCTACTCCATTCTTCTTGACTCCAAGGCCTTTTCTGAAAGTGGAAGATCACAAAACCTTCTAGAGCTTGTACTTCATTGTCATCACCTTCTTTATGAGTTCCAACTCATGATAAAGTCTCAAAGAAAGACCTATGGTGGGGTTAGTCATAATCATACTTTGTAGTTGTAAGCCATTAAATAGTGATCTTTGCCAACAGTCATTAAAAGTAATATTTCATTATTTACTAATAGTCACTATCAGTGACATAAAATATTCTGTTATCCTATTGTCAGTTTCATAGAGGTTATAAAAATTAAAGTTAATTTGTTTTTCCATTATGTTTCTCCTTCACACACATTCAAATATTCTATATTTGAACGTGTGAAAAAATATGGCAGATAAAAGGCTATAGGACTTTTGTGCCTCTAACCACACCCTTTCAAGATGAGGGCAGAGTTCAGACTTCACCTTTGTAGAGGAAACACTGCTAAAGTACTTATACTAGGGCAGCTCTGTCAAATCAGAAGATCAAAGCACTCATTTTAATTCTTATGTTATATTGAAACTGGAAAATTTGCTATCTACCACCACCAGAGAAGACTGGTAAATTTGGAGGGAATGTTAAAGTATAATTTTCGCTCTTTTTTTCTTTTTTCTTTGCAATGTGACTAATATAGAAATGTTTTACATGATTTCATATATGTATAATTGATATCATATTTCTTGCCTTTTCTGTGGGCAGGGGAAGAGTATGAGGGAGAGACAAAATTTGGAATTCAATTTTTTTAAAAAAGCATGTGGAAAATACATTTTTTAAAGAGAAAGAATTTGGATAGTTTGAGGGTTTGATTGGTGTAAAGAATAGACTCTACTGTTATGAGAGGACTCAGTATTAGCCCAAGCTTTGAATGTCTGGTTCTACTTACAGAAGGACCTCGGGACCAGCCCAAGTGCTGATACTGGGTGAGGTGTGAAGAGGTGGGACTCAGGAAGATGTTCAGGGGTCTGCTTATTCAAGGAAGCCTTCCACTTTATATGCCCTCTGCTCTTACATAACTACAGAGTACTGTGAATGCGCTTACTATAGAGTACTGTGCACATGCTAATTATAGAGTACTGCAAATGTACTAACTACAGAGTACTGAGAATGCCCTGACTATAGAGTACTGCATATGTGCTAATAATTTTAGAACACTACAGATGCACTAACTACAGAATACTGCAAATACACTGACTAAAGAGAACTGCATATGAGCTAATTATAGAGTACTATACATGCACTCACTACAGAGTGCTGACTACAGAGTACTGCATATGTGTTAATTATAGAGTACTGCACATGCATTAACTACAGAGTACTGACTACAGAGAACTACATATGTGCTAATTATAGAGTACTGTGCATGTGCTAATTATGGAGTATTGTGCATGCACTAACTACAGAGTACTGACTACAGAGTACTACAAATGCACTAATTATAGAGTACTGCAAATGTACTAACTAGAATACTGCATATGTGCTAATTATAGAGTACTATACATACACTCACTACAGAGTGCTGACTACAGAGTACTACATATTTGCTAATTATAGAGTATTGCACATACACTAACTACAGAGTACTGTGCATGTGCTAATTATGGAGTATTGTGCATGCACTAATTCCAGAGTACTGACTACAGAGTACTGCAAATGTACTGACTACAGAGTGCTGCATATGTACTAATTATAGAATACTGCACATGCACTAACTACAGAGTACTGTGCATGTGCTAATTATGGAATACTGTGCATGAACTGACTACAGAGTACTGACTACAGAGTACTACATATTTGCTAATTATAGAGTGCTGCAAATGCAGACTACAGAGTACTGTGCATATGCTAATTATGAAGTACTGAGCATGCACTAACTAAAGAGTACTGTGCATATGCTAATTATGGAGTACTGCGCATGAACTAACTGCAGAGTACTGACTACAGAGTACTGTAAATGCACTGACTACAGAGTACTGCATATGTGCTAATTATAGAGCACTGTGAATGCACTGACTATAGAATACTGCACATGCACTAATTATATAGAGTACTGCACATACACTAACTATAGAGTACTGTGCATCTGCTAATTGTGGAGCACTCCACAAGCACTAACTACAGAGTACTGTGCATATGCTAATTATGGAGTACTATGCATGCACTAACTACAGAATATTGTGCATGTGCTAATTATGGAGTACTATGTATGAACTAACTACAGAATGTTGTGCATGTGCTAATTATGGAATACTGTACAAGCACTAACTACAGAATATTGCAAATGCACTGACTAAAGTACTGCACATGCACTAACTACAGAGTACTGTGAATGCACTGACTATAGAGTACTGCATATGTGCTAATTATAGAGTACTATGCATGCGCTTATAGGATACTGAGCATGCACCATTTGCTATTATATATAGATGTTTTCTTGCCACCTCAGTATGACTTCTGCTTCAAGTATAGTACAGGTTGTCACACCCCCTCACTTCTCAAGAAGGCCAAGATGCCCTTAGGGAGAATAGAGAGCCATACCAGATATGTCAGCAAAGTTCCTTACTGGGCTAAGGGGTCTTATATCTTGCCCAGGGTTCTCCACTATCTGTGGCCCTCAACATCTCCACCTTTTGTTTTAATTGGAGCAGGTGTACATCAGTGGTTAGATCCATAAAAGGCAGATGACAAGTTTCAGCATGGGGGAAATCACGTAGGCAAGTGGTAATATCACAAACAACAAGATGCTATTAAAGACTTCCAAGAGTCCCAAAAGGAAGATATAGACAATAACTATTATCTTATGCCTCTCATCCATTAAGCCACTCATGTAAGTGGTATATGTTTGTGGTCACCTTTTGCAAGTACACAACCTCTGTTAGCAGCCAAAAGATAGTCCAAAGCCAATCTATTTTCCATCACTTCATGGGCTAGAGAATCCAATGATTCCTGCAGGTTTTGAAATCTTGTATAGTCAATTACCATACACTTAGGGCTAACAGCCATGCTCTTTCAGTGACTGGTGTAGTCAGAAAAGGCACCACCCAAAGTTTCCTGGGTCTTCTTCATTTCTAGGGTCTTCTCTTTTTCCATCTCTCTCCAATGGACAATGTGGATATGGCGTGATGGCACCTACCACAATGCATTCCTTTTCCATTTGTAGAGACACAAGCAAACCCACTGCCCCAAGTAGTTAACCTTTGTTAAGGTTAGTCCCTTAGAAACTTTTTCCTTTAACCTTAGTTAAGGTTAGTCCCTTAGAAACTTTTTCTTCAAAAACCCATGGCCAATTATGTAATAGCCAGGCTATCCTTAAGGGGGACTTATGTGCAAAATTTGGAGCTGTGGCCAATAAAATTTGCCTCTCTGGGATGATTTCACAGCATACATTAATTTGTACATTGGTATAAAAGGTGTGTATCTTGTTGGGTCCTATCCCAGATACTTGTATTACTCATTTAACATCTTTTAACAAGATTCTAGCCACAAGCACTGGGTAAGGAATCAAGCTTTGGTCTGGTTGTGCAGGGAAGGTCACCCATTCAATTACACTGTCTCCTTAATGGAGGACTACTGTAGGTGTTTCTTTTGTAGCAAATCCTCATATTTCCAAGGGTTTTTGGGTGACTCTCTCAACTACATTAGATAAAGCCAGTTCAACCTCATTCAGAGCTTCTTGGGCTTCTCTTGTAAGTTGATGGGGGGAATCCAAAGCAGTGTCTCCCCTTAAGATATTACGCAATGATTGTGGTTGAATAGTTAAGCCTGGCACTGGACACATCCATTGATATCTCCTATCAATTTCTGAAAGTCATTTAAAGTGTTCAATTTCTTTGTTCTTAACACTTCTGTCTCTGTCTCTCTCTATTTCTGTGTGTCTCTCGTTCTTCTCTATATTTGTCTGTCTTTCTGTTTCTCTCTGTGTGTCTGTCTCTGTCTTTCTATTTTTCTCTGTTTCTGTGTCTCTCTATGTCTCTGTCTCTCTGTTTATACTTTCCTCAGATCAGTTAACATCCTCCATTTCCCAGTTTTCTTTTTCATGGCAAATATAGGGAAGTTACAAGGGCTCAGAGAAGGTTGTGGGTGTCCTTGGTCAAGTTGATTTTGTACTATGATAAGATCTGGATTTTTTTTACTGATTAAGGCCATTGTTCCATCCACACAGATGTGTTAACTTTCCATTGGATGGGGGTAGGTGTAAGGGCTGGCAGGCCTTCAACAGCGGCCCTGCCTATAAAGCCCAGGTACTCAATTGTACTCCTAGCTGCTCTGAGATGTCTCTTCCCCATAGATTTATGGGGATTGTTTAACCTCAAATGGGGTAAACACTCCTGTTTTGTTTCTCGATTTCCTTCTTAAAGGGTTGGCACTAAATTCAGTTGACATAGTTCCTCCTATGCCAAACATATGGGTGTTTGCTATGATCTTTGGCCATTGATTGGGCCAGATAAGGGCTAATGACCTTATGATCTGCACCTGGGGTTGGTTGACCCCTTCAGTGGTATTCCATTTACATAAAAAGTGAGCATAGAATGGTTAGCTGTAACAACTGCCATCCAGAATATTCCTGCATTCTGTTGCTGGGAGTCAAAATCTGGGTAAATATCACCAAATTGCATATCAGGAGTGTGTATCAGGAGGCCTGATGCCACTATTTCTCCTGGGTGATAGATTATACATAGTCTACCTGTGTTAGTGACTGGGATATATTAGTAACATATTCCCCAGTTTCCCAGATCAGGGTATGGATGGACACTGTTTTGTAAGCACTCTCAAGGTGTGAAATTGTTAAGCCCACTGTGTGTGGAGGCAGAGGGTCTGTAGGCTAGATGGGGATAGGTTTCAACTCTCCAAGGGATATCACAGTAGTTCTGATGGCATACAATGCTATTCGTACTAATTGTAATCCTCTTCTCCCATTGACATGCTTGCCATCATGCTCCAAGTGTGTGGAACCCTGGAGCTGAGCCCCGCCTCCCTTTTCCCTGAGTCAATTTACATTCTGATGCTCAGTGGAAACCTTTATTACATTTTGGACACAGGGTTCTAGGTCTTGTTCTTCCACCCTGTTTTTTCACTGTATTTCTTTGCCAACATTTGTCCTGCTTTACCATATTGAAGGTACTGATGAGTCTCTTTGGATGTCTCTCCCTTACAGGGTCCCTGTTTTAGTAGATCAGGAAGTGGGGAATATACCAGGGGTGCAGGTGTAGGGAGAAGTGTAGTCAGGCTGAGAAACAGGGAAGTGCCTCACCCTTCAAACCTCCCAGTGCCATCTTTGTCTTTGTTCAATGTGCTGCACCCTTTAGAGTTGGGCACCATCTTTTTGTTTATTTTCCTTATGTTCCTTTGTTTGGCTTCTTGCACTAAAGGCCTTCTTTTCTTGATAATTTGTAAGATCTCTCAAAGCCAATTTTATTATATTGTATATAAGAAATGTGTGCTTGGGGATTGAACCAGGACCTGTAGTATGGTAGTATTCAGTTCTCCCATTATCTTTCACTTCTCCGGCTCCAATGTCCCCTCCTTAGGAAGCCACGGAGATGGGCACTCCATAATGTCTAAGAACTCAGTGATCTACTTCTGAGTTACTAACAAACCTTGCTCTTTTATTAACCTAACCAAGTATTCTTCATACTTCCCTCAAGAGGGAGGCTCCTTTGTTAGCACTTGCCCCCTTTTGACTGGAAAACTAAAGTGACTAGATTAGACATTGCCGAATCTTCCCACTGCCTATTTACTTACCCTGTTCTTGGATACTGAGGATTCCCCACCAGAACTCGGTCAGGTCAACCAAGCTGCTTTGGCCCCATATTGGGTGCCAGTCATTATGGGAGGACTCTGGGATTAGCCTGAGCCCTGAATGTATGGTTCTACTCATGGGAGGACTTCAGGACAGCCCAAGCCCTGATATCAGGTGAGGAGTGAAGAGGTGAAACTCAGGAGGATGTTCAGGAGACCACTTATTCAAGGAAGCCTTCCACTTTATATGCTCTATGCTCTTACATAACTATAGAGACTATGCATGTGCTAATTATAGAGCACTGCACATGCACTGACTATAAGAGTACTATACATGCACTGACTATAGAATACTGTCTGTGTGCTAATTATAGAGTACTGCACATGCACTGACAATAGAGTACTGTATATGTGCTAATTATAGAGCACTGCACATACACTGACTATAAGAGTACTACACATGCACTGACTATAGAATACTGTATGTGTGCTAATTATAGAGTATTGTGTATGTGCTAATTATAGAGTACTATGCATGCACTGACTAGAATACTGTATATGTGCTAATTATAGAGTACTGTGCATGCATTGACTATAGAGTACTGTATATGTAGTAATTATAGAGAGTACTGTGCATTTGTTAATTATAGAGTACTACACATGTACTTATAGGATACTGAGTGTGCACCAGCTTGCTGTTATGTACAGATGTTTTCTTGCCGCATCAGTATAACTCTGCTTCAAGTATATAGCACAGATTGTCACACTCCCTGACTTCTCTGGAAGGCCTAGATGCCCTTAGGGGGAATAGAGAGCCAAATCTGATATGTCAGCAGAGTTCCTTATTGCGCTAAAGGTAAAGGGTCTTTTATCTCACCCACAGTTTCCCCACTACCTGTGGCTCTCAACACTGCATAACCCTGGAGAAGTTATTTAGTCTCTTGAGGCCTCAGTTTCCTCATTTGTAAATGTAGCTAGCTGTCTTTCTAAGGTTGCTTCCATTTTGACATCTAAGTTCCTATGACCCTCTTCAGAATGTAAGATTCATGTGGCTAAAAGTTCCTCTAAGCCTTAGAGCCATCTCAGAACCTGCTTTATGAACTCTTAGAAACTCTTTCTTGAAAGCTAATGCATTGATCAAAATTATGAAATCAGAGAGGTAGTGGACATTTAGTACTATGTTCCCATTTTCAAAAAATCTCTTTTGTGATTACATGATTACAGAAGACCTCTGACCTCTATATGAACCATTCCATTACAATCCTTAGACAATGAAGAACTTAATTCCAACTTTCAGGAAGAAAAAGGTCACAACTCATCCCCTTTTACATGCACTTTTACATGTCCTCTCCAAGCAATAGGGACTAGAAGAGTCCTTGGCAAAACTTTGACAGGAACTAGGAGAACATAAAAGCATCAGTTGTGTGTAGTAGTCATAAAGATTGCATCAATCCTTTCTTCATTTTGAAGCTTTTTACTATTAATAAAAAATAAAACCAACCCTGTGAAAGATAGGCTTATTGCTGCCATTGCATCACTAATTATGTATCATTAATGAGAAAAGGTAATGAAACAAAGGAGGACCTCTCTATAGCAAAGTAGTGAGTCTACAAGAGTCTGATTTTCCTGAAATACATCCCCTGTGAATCTGTTGTTTTCCCTTGTGTTGTATGTACTCTTGGATAAGCTTCAAATGATTATGCTACTAACTGATCTGAGTCCTTGGCACAGAGGCCACAGAAGGGTTTGCTAGTAGTGAATTTGTCACATAGTCACTGATAATATTCTCATTCTTAACAATACTTTTGAATCTATTTTCTATTCTCTTAAGTGTGTTTATGTAAGCAATTGTGGGACTCAGCAATCAGAGATCACTGAGATCTGATACTTAGGTAATGCTTCAAAGAAACAGCTATTTGGGACAGGAACATGGGAAAGAAGCAGTTTCCTTGCCTCAGTTCCGTAATTTTCTTGGGCCATTATCTTTGTCTGCCTCTGACTAAAACCTTAAGACTCCATTCCTTGGTCTGTTTTGTTTTGCCAAGATCCAAGATTCCAAGTATTTCCCTACTGTCTTCTTACCACCCTCTCTTCTCCCATCCTACTAAAAAAGTACTCTTTTTATACTGTTTTCTCCTCTTAGAACATCAACTCCTCGAGGGGAAAGATTACCTTGCTTGCTTATATTTTTATCTCTGGTACATAGCACAGGCCCTAGCACATGTTGAGTGTTCAATAAATGGTCTGTCTATTCATCTCTATCTAGCTAACTAACTATCTTGTTGGAGATTTTCCTTTCATTCTCCATTAAGTGTTCTTTATAGCTTTGCTGGATCAGCAAGCATGACATGCTATGAAGAATCCTGGACTCAGAGCCAGAAGACTTAGGGTCATTTCCCTGATTCTGTGATCTCCTTATGTAAACAACACTATTATTAAACAGACTGTGGATAAATCATATAATCAGTCTGAGTCTTGGTTCTCATCCATAAAATGGGCTTAAGACAGATAGACTGAGAAATGGATAGATGGATGGATAAGCATTTATTAAGTTCTTCCAGGACATGTGCTTAGCTGTGGGATACAAATACAAACAAGCAAGATAGTTACTGCCCTCAAGGAGCTTACATTATAATAGGAAAAGAAAAAGGTGCTAGAAAGTAAGTTAGAGAATACCCATGAGAGGGCACAATGAGGAATTATGTAGTAGGCCCTGACAAGATAAAATGAAAACTTAACATATCAAAAACAGGAAAGCCA
Organism: Myrmecobius fasciatus; assembly: GCA_023553655.1. Lineage (NCBI taxonomy): Eukaryota > Metazoa > Chordata > Mammalia > Dasyuromorphia > Myrmecobiidae > Myrmecobius > Myrmecobius fasciatus. The sequence goes on along the minus strand of JAJPUD010014010.1, from coordinate 14,811 downwards.
GTGGGGAGACCAAGTTTCCACTGGGATAGGAATGGACATAAAGAAGTATAATAATACTCATCCCTCTTAAGAGGCAGTGTGGTATAGTGGATGGAGCACTGGCTTTTAATACAGCAAGATCTGGGTATAAGTTCTACTTCTGATATATACTAGCTCTAGGATCCAGGACATGTTACTTAACTTCTAATTCTCTAGACAAAGACTGTAAGTGGTAAACAAGGTGCTAGCCTGTAATTGGTAGAGGAAATTTACTTATTTGGAAGTTCCCTAAAATATCAATGAGAGCACAGGTTCAGTCCCTATCTTTGCTCCAACCTACCTCACAAGGTTTTTTTTTTTTTAATTTGGAAAGTGTTTAGTATATATAAATATCAATTACTGTTATTTTTTGCCTAGAACTTTCAGCATTTGACCAAGATGATACCCAGGTCTTGCCTGAGAAACCTAGTTGTGGAACAGTAACTAAAGTCTGTAAGAGAAATGCCAAGGGCAAAAGTCGTCTGCATTTGGCTGCCAAAAGAGGAGACTTGTCTCTAGTCAAAGCACTAATAGAATCTGGAGCCCATCTAAACCAAAAGGATAATGCAGGTTTGTCTCTTTTATATCTTTCTAGTCTGCTTTATAATTTGAATCCCTTAACATATACATTGTCATTTTAAATTTTGGACACTTACACATTTTGCACACTTAATAATCTCTGCCTCTTCTTTTACCCTACAAGGCAGTGTTGGGGGGAGTGGGAGGTGTTGAGTTGAGGAGGTGGAATGTAATGGTTAGAAGCAAAAGACCGCTAGCTGTGTTCTAGATCTTAGCTAGGGATGAGAAGATGGATCAGTTGGAGTAGGAGGAGTGCAGTTCCTACATAGCTGTACCCCAGATCTGAGAGTTTGATGGCCCATCGTATTAGCCCTTAATGTTGGCCTGATGACCATCCCCATCCCTCCAGAAACCCACAGCTTCTTGCTGATCAGAAATATTCCCTTCCTCCTTAAGTCAAGGCTCTTGTGTAGTTAGAAATCTTTCCTGTTTTCTTTGGCAAAATGAAAGAAGTCTGACCTGAGATCCAAGCCTGCCTCTGCCTCACCAATCACTTCACCTCTCTAGGCATCTATTTCCTCAATTGTAAATTGAAGTTAGCTTCTGAGGTCCTTTCCTGCCTCAGGTCCATGATCTTCTGATCCTGTGATCTCATGATCTCATTTACACCTTCCTTGATGGTGTGTATATCACTGTAGCATGTACACTTCATCATCATGCCTTTGGAATAATGGCTGATTAATGTATTGATTAACGTTCTTCATTTTTTCAAAGTGACTTTTTCTTTACAATTTGTTTTTATTGTATGAATTATTCTCCTTGTTCTAGATCATTCAAGATTTTTCGTGTTGTCTGAAACCACCCATTTCTTCCTTTCTTGTATTGAAATAATATTCCATTACATTAATCTGCTATGTTCAACTATTCCCCATTTCCCACCCTCTTAGTGTCCAGGTCTCAGCTACAACAAACAAAACTGATATAAGTATTTTTATATGGATGGGTCTTTCCCCTGTTTCTTTGATGTCTTAGGAGAATAGGCATGTTTACTGGTATTAGTGAGCCAAAGAGCATACCAATTTAGTGATTCTTTGTTTGGAATTTGGAAGTGGGGAGGTAATAAAACCTTGGAATATATAAATACATACACTCACATACATATATGCACATACATATGTACATATGTATGTATTTGTATACATATATATTTTCAATGAAATCAATTTTTTTTCTGACAGGAGAGGTATATACTTCTTTAAAGCAAACATCATTACCCATTTTCATATTTCACATATTTACAAAATTCCCAGATTCACTCCATTGGTAAAAGAAAATTGTGATAAGGATATGATCTGAGTGCAGGTTTTAAAGTAGTGATTCCTGCTGTTATGATTTAATGCTAAAGCTTACTTCCTTTGGTTTTGTTAGGATGGACAGCACTTCATGAGGCAGCTTATAAGGGATTTAATGAAGTAATAGTGGAGTTATTGAAAGCTGGTGCTAATGTTAATAGTGAAAGCCTGGATGGGCTTTTGCCCATACATAATGCCATTTCAAGCAATCATTTAAAGGTATGTTACATGCTACATTTGAATTTTTGTATTTTTTTTTCCTCTAGGAAAATGGGAAGGGTTATTGAAGTTATTTTTAACTGAAACCTAAACTGTATTCTTAAAATGCTGAATATGGAAATTTACTAGAAATGATAAATGAATATTAGAATTTGTATAAGGGCTTAATGATTACTGCATTTTAATAAGAATGACTTTCCTATTTGTTCTGCATAGCATAAAGCACATTCTATGTCAGAAGAAACCCAAGAAGCCCAAAATACAACACAGACATAAAAATACAAGTCATAGATGGCTACATTTCTAATAAATTTATAGTTAACTTATTTAAAATTATTAGTTGTTGTACAGATAAAGATGAAATGAATGAAATCCATGGTGCTATTTATCAGAATTCCTTGGTGGGTTTAAAGTTTTGATGAAATGGAGACCAATAGGAGTTGCTTGTTTTGTTTGATTTTGTTGTTGTTCTAGCTTTTTTCCCTTTGTTTTTATTCATCACAGCTCTGATAACAATGCAGCAGGAGAGAATTCCTGAAAGGATCTAAGATGATTCAATGAAAATAGATTCCAAATATGAATTCTAGAAATCTGTTAGCTAAAAATTAATGTTTTTGTTTGGAAAGCTGGGATGTACTTATAGAAATAGGTCATTCAAAAGCTTATAGGAAAAAAAAGATCTTGGTTTAATAAAGCTGGTTGCATGACTAACGACTAACTGGAATGTGAAGAGAGAGGGAATTCTTTTTACTATTAACTGACTGTATCTTCAATTCTTCTTTTAAAAAATGCCCAGGGACCTCTGTTTAAAGTATCAGGGTGACATAAAGGCCTTCACGCCATTTTAGACTGTGTGACACATTGTACTACAAGAAACAATGATGCAAAATTTGTAATTTGTAGAGTTATAAAAATAAAAAATCATAATTGAAGATTAAAAATTATGCCAGAGGATGGCTTAATGTTTGAGGTTGCCCTCTTTACCCATGCAAAGTACATTTTTTCTTTGAGTTATGTAAATTAATAAAACACTGGTGAAATCATAAGGTTATTTGGTCAAGGGAATTAGAGATGATAAAAAAGAATCATTATAGGTAATGAAATAATGGTAATTAAGTGTTATTGCTGTGAAAATGGCAACCAAGATAAAATGAGACTCGTTATACTTCTCCTTTTTCTCCCCTGTCCCTGGAAGAAGCTAAGCACTGAAAATTAACCTCAGTACATTATAACAAGACATGATTAATATAAAAAGGAATCAACTGGGAGTTAAAAATATATGGGTTCTAGAAAGTTATTTAACTTTATCCTTTAATTTTCTTCTCATTAAAAAAAAGGAATGTACCTGTACTAGATGATCCTTATAATTTCTTCTAGTTACAAAAGTCTATGAATTTGTTAAAATGGGGAGGTGGGTATATTTTCTTTGCTGCTCCTCTCTGTTCTCTTACCCTATCTACCACATAATTCCTACTTCAAGAAAAAAAAATCCTGTGGAATGTTATATATATGTGTGTGTGTGTGTGTGTGTGTGTGTGTGTGTGTGTGTGTGTGTGTAATTACCTGTGTTGCCTCACACCTTTCATCAAGAGTGTGTGCACACATATGCTTTGGGCTGATTTGCTTACACCAACCTACTCTCGCCCTGGGAAGTCTAGTTTCCAGAAAAGGGTCATCATCTTAGAGTCAAATTTAAACTCTTTCAGGATCCTAGAGTAATAACTTCTATTCGCCATCATTTAATAGTTTCATGACATAGTGGTTTCTAAAATTATCATTTACTTAGCAGTAATTATTGTTTTCACTTGTATCTCACTCTTTCTAATACCATTTGGGAATTCATCGGCAGTACCAAGTGATTTGTCATTTCCTTCACTAGCTCATTTTATAGATGAAGAAACTGAAACAAACAGGGTTAAGTGCCCAAGGTCACAGAGTTATTAAATGTTTGATGCCAGATTTGAACTCAAAAAGATGAGTCTTTCTGATTCCAGGCCCAGCATTCTATTCATTGTACCACCAAAGTGTCCCAACAACAATTATTTATATAATACAATTACTATTTTATAACAATTACCAATTAACATTACATAACAAAATTATGCAGTGATAGTATATGCAAGCCTATTCTATACATAAACCTGTATGACATTTACAGTATACTCAGTTTCTATGGGGAGAATAGGCATATGATTAGAAAAATCTGTTAAATAGGTCTATGAGTGTGGAAAGTCCATGTGCTGGGAATAACTTCATAACTCTGGAACTGTCAGTGTCCCTTTCCTGACTCAGGAATTTTCCAAAAAGTTTTTGATGAATGCAACTTTTGTGTTAAACAGATATTATCAGTATTAAGTTGAATCTTCTATGCCATGCTTGGTTAACAGCTCACTAAGCACAATGTCTAGCCTAACTAGTCAATCTGCTAGATAATTTCTTCTAAGCTCTTCCTCTGGTTAACTGAACCTACTCCTCAATAGCAACTTTAATTTTTATTACTTTTGACTTCAAGCTTAACTGGTCACAGTTCTGAAATATGTCCTTTCACTTCTCATCTTTCTTCTGGGTTCAAACTCTAAGTCTTCTCTGTGAAGGACCCTACCTTAGTTCATAGTTAGTAATGAAATTCTCATCTTCTCTCATGATCAAGTGATTTACATTTGTCCCATATTGTAGAAGAGCAATCCTGGTGCCCATTTTACCCCAGTTAATCATTAAAAAATCTCTGTAATTCTATATACATTTATGTATGTATGTATACATCACTGAAGTATGTTGTATTCTTCATTCACTCTAGGATTCAACAGCTTATCAATATTCAGAATGAGCAACTGCTGTCTTAGAACTGAGTTAGATTCAACTTTAGTGACTGATTTTTTTTTAGAACTCTGAGCATATTTATATTCCAGACAAATAAACTGTTAGTAGCAGACATGTTCCAGATTCCTATACACAAGGTTTTCTTTAAAACATTTTCCTACATACTAGAGACATGTTGAGAGCCAGGGTAGATATATTTACAGGGCTAGCTTTGGAGTCAGATTCAAGTTCTGTTTCAAATATATATGTTGGTTCTTTGACAATGAACAAGATATTTAACTTTCCCATCCCCCCAGTCTCTCTTAAGATTAAAAATTACAAAGGAACTAATGATATAAGTATAAAATTTTTCCATTCCAGATGTTCTCCAACAATAAAGAACTCAGAGATCCAGCCAAAAAGAAAGGGGGAGGGGAATGTGATAGCATCAATATTGGTACTTTCCTTTCTTTTCATCTATTTTTTTATCCTTTCTTCTTTTTTCTTCTTTTGTAAACCCTGTGTATTTTTTTCCATCACTTTTGACTTCTATTTCTGATCTACTCCCTCTCCTTTCTATTGTTCTTTCCTAAGATAGGATGGACATTGTAATGGAGAGTGCCTGGTCTAAAATCAGGAAGACTCATTTTCCTGAGTTCACATCTGGTCTCAGATACTTATTAGATGTATGACCCTGAGATATTCATTCAATCTTGTTTACCTCAGTTCTGCATCTATAAAATGAGCTTGAGAAGGAAATGCTCAACTACTGTAGCATCTTTGCCAAAAAGCAAACAAACAAACAAACCAAAAAACCCAATCCTAATGGAGTTGCAAAGACTAAAAATTGGCTGAACAGCAACAACAAAAAGATAAGGCACTGAGAAAGAAGAATGAAATGAAAATGAATGAAGTGAAGTGAATGAAGTGAAAGAAATGGAATAAAAATGGAATAAAAAAGAATGGAAAAGAGAAACACATAGGCTGAAATGGCTAACCCTATTCTATGTGCATAGCAGATATTTCACTGAATTTCTTTGATTTTAAAAAAAGCATTCTTTGCATGGACTCCTTCAAAATTGGAATGACTAGACATCTAATTTGTGTGGTTATCTTTTATCTTTTCCTTTAAAATACTATTTTACTTTATAATGTGGCCTGACCATTTCTCATTTATAGAATCACAGAAAGCTGCCCCAAAGTCCAGACATGCTTTATGCCACTATTCCAATACCAGTGTGATAATGTGTTAATGGAAGGGGGTTAAAAACAGGCCTTATTTTAATAATAGTTAAAATGTATGATTGCCTATATTTCATGATTTGAGGGATCCAGAAAGACTTCCACATTTAAAATATCCCCATCACCACTTGTTTATAGAGATTTACTCTTTGGATAATTATGATTGTTCCAAAAGCATTCTAAAATTTATATGTCTCTGAGAGGTTGTGAAATGACTTTATATAAGTTTTCTGTTTAAATGCTTCCCAAGGACAGCAAGGTGGAGCAGTAGATAGAGCACCAGCCCTGAAGTCAAGAGGACCTGAGTTCAAATCTGATCTCAGACACTTAACACTTCCTAGTTGTGTGATCCTGGACAAGTCACTTAACCCCAATTGCCTCAGCAAAAAATAAAAAAAAAAATAAATATTTCCCAAGATGGCTCGTATTGGGGGGGGGAGGCATTGGTTGTTTTGGAAAATGACTTGTCTGAGCTGAAATTTTTCTAACTCCAAGCTTATTTTCTAATATACAAGACCAATCTAAGGGGACTAATACATGTAAATTACTAATAAACATTATATATATATAATTGACATTATATATAATAAACTATATATATATTTAAAGGTAGATTTGACTTTTTGTTAAATTTTTTTTCAGTATAAAAATCAATTAATATAATATTTAGAAAGATGATATATAAAAAAGAATAAAATAATTGATATCTAAGCACAAAGTGATATCTTCTTGTATTTATTCACAAATCACTACTTAATATCATCCCATTTTTCTACTTGCATAGAATGCTTTTTAGCCTGAATCTCTATACTTTGAATCAAAATCACCTTGGAAAATTTTCGGGGCAATTTGTGGCATCAAAAGCCCTTATAGAAGACTTTTCTTATCTCTTGGTGCCTTTACTATGTAGTTGCGTTAAATTGTCTTTTTCCTCTTAAAAGCAGATCAGTTTAAATAATAATTTGTAGTTCCTTCTGACTTCACTCTTCCGGGCTTTTCCTGTCTTTCCATTTATGGGCACAATAATAAAGAGAAAGATAATATACACATAGCATATTTTTATATCACTCCATAATCAATTTCTCTTTTGAGAAGCAAAGTTTACAGGCTAGCCCACAAAAGGCCAATTCATTCTTCAGGTACCCGAGGGAAAAAAGACCATTGTTTTTACTAAGCAACCATTTATAATAGTTTCTGTAAGGAATGTGCTTTCAGTTGCAAATAGGGATTTCAAGAAACAATTTCCTTGTTTCAAACCAGTTCCAATTGTTCCGTGAAGAAAGCCATACACATCCAGAGAGAGGGATGTGAAATGTGGACCACAACACAACATTTTCATGCTCTCTATTGATGTTTGCTTGCATTGTGTTTCCTTTCTCTGATTTTTCTTTCTTGTAGATACGATTTTTCTTGCACAAAAATGATAAGTATGGAAATATGTATACATATATTCGATTTGTCAAGTATTTTAACATAATTAACATGTAGTGGATATCCTGACATCTAGGGGAGGGGTGGGCAGCAAGCTTTGTAACAGAAAGCTTTGTAAGGGTTAATGTTGAAGAATTACCCATACATATGTTTTGCAAATAAAAAGTTTTAATAAAAAGAAAAAAAAGAAACAATTTCCTACTTAATAGGTAGGGATTCTTTATTATTATTATTATTATTATTATTATTGCATGATGGAAGTAAGGAGTGGAAATAGGCACACTTAGGAGTAACAACTTTCACATCTTCATAAGATATGGAATGTCTCAAGATCATTTAATTCCCAGCTGTCCTAGATTTGGAAATACAGACTCCAACTCTGACACTGTGTGTTCTAATTATTTGTACATCAAGTGTTCATGAGTAAAGGACTACTGAGAAGTATTTAACTATCTTAAGAAAAAGTTTCATTTTAAGTTTTTTTTTTAAAGGATAGCATATTTAGTAGACTATTCATTTAAAGAAGAAACACATTAATCTTTCTCTCAACTAACAATGCCTACAGGAAATTGTGGTTTCACTGTTCAGAGCACAGAACCATAAATAGGGTATCATTTAATGTGCTGCTGATAGAAATATAACCTAGCTGCACGCAAATGTTGGGAGTGGAAATAATTGAGGACTGAACTTAAACATGTAAACCTATCAAGGGATGATAGTAAACATGGCAGAGAAATGCATTCATTCCTTATTAACCATTATTACTTTATCAATTATTAATATACCAGATTAGTTTCTAGGATGTTAGCTAGTTGATCACTAGCTAGAGCTTATAGGATAGGTATCCTTTGATTAAAAGGAAAGAAAAGAAATCAGTTGTTTGCATGGAGTGCTACCCAATGAGATTAGAACTGAAGGTAACAATAGTATGGAATTATTTGGATAACCAGGAATTTGTAAATGTGTGGAAACCCTGAAGGAAAGGGTGCCAAGAAAGGTTGCTAAAAAGGAAAGGAGGAAGATGCTGAAGGCAATTTTTAACTACTTGACTACTTTTACCTAAAATTTCAGCATTTAACCTTAGGCTTCAAACTCACACATCTTTGCTATCTATTCCAGAGTGACTGACATTAGAAATTTCAGGCCATATTTGAATGAGAGGGAAAGGAGAATGTAGGTGAAGGGAAAGATATTTGGGGATGTAGTTTGCACAGCTGAGGCAGTTCTAAAATTATACCATGTAGAAAACTGCTCTGAACCAGTGTTGAACTTCAATGTTTATTCCTAAGAACTGATCCTTTCATAACTTTTGAAATTCATAAGTGACCAATATGCAGGTCTATATAATACAACATATGTGATTTGCCACAAGTCCTTTTAATGCATTTAGAGCAATAATTGCAAAGCTTTCAAGTCCTTTCTGTTTAGTTGTTTCACATAAACAAGCCATGTTAAGGAAATAGATCTGTTTAGATTTATCATTATAGGCATCAAAATGTAGGCAAAATTTATTGACCAGAATTCCAAAACCTAATTTTAGATGTGATAGTAGCAGTTATTATTGCTAACATATATATGAAGATGAACTTTAAGAATCCTTTCTAGGCTGCTGAGATCTTGCTGCAACATGGTGCAAACCCTAATCAAAAGGATGGGGATCAAAAGAGTGCCCTGGATAGAGCAAAGGATGAAAAGATGAAGAAGCTGCTGAAGTATTGCAGTGGAAATGAAACTAGAGAGATTTGCCACGACAAAGTCACTGGTATGTTGTTGTTCTCTTATGTCTAATATATATATATATATGCATATATATATATATATATACACACATATATACATATATGTATGTATACATCATATGCACAGATATATACAAAGATGTGTGTGCATTTTTATATATATATACACTTATACATATACACAAGCGGTATGCACACTCATATTGCCATATACATTCATATACATTGATACAGATATATGCGCATCTTTGAATATGTATGAACACACGTATAAACGCATGTATATATAAAGACAAATATATGTGTGTGTATGTATGTGTGTGTGAGCATGTATCCTTCTTCAGAAGTCCTTAACCATATGGGAGTCTGGTGAAACCTATGAACCCTATCTCAGAATAAATATTTCCTGCCTATATTCATAGTTGAAGAAAATGTAAATTTCAATTAAAGATCAGTGAAAATAATTTTTCCCATGCAAGTTCACAGACTTCATGAAATCTTTATAGACCCTTTGGGAATCTTTGAAGCCCAGATTAAGAACCCCTAGCTTAGGGAAACAGAGTTTACACTCTTTAAAATGTTAATATTATTAGTTTGTATCAAAGACAGATGTTTCTTATATTTAGTTGTGAAAAACTTGATTATTTTTGGAAATGAGCATTTCCACATTTTGTTGAATTTCCAGTTCATTAGTTCATATAAGATTAATGTTATATGTTAAATTGAAATCCTAATAATTGTACCTTTTTTGTTGTTTGTCCTTCATTCTCTGATTTCGGGATGTGATGCCATGATATGCAAGTGAATTGGATTCAAGTGAGGTAGAGCTATGCAAGGTCACCTGCCTCACTTTCTACTCCAGAGCCATCTGGGTTCAGTAGCAAAATATAGATCAAAACAATTGGAGATGACCCTGGATGAAATTGACCTTTTTAAGCTAAGATCTTCAACAGATCTGTTTGACTGAGGCCACACCCACGTAATGATTAAGGCTAGGTAGCAATTAAGGGAAAGAATACCTGAAACATTTCACATACACACAAAAACAACTTGAATGTGTTATCCCTGTCTTAGTATGTAAGCTCCTTGAGGACAGATGCTAATTGTATGCTCCACTACTTAGCACAGGAGTAAGTGTTCAATAAATACTTATAAGTTGATTGAAGATTTATTTGGGGATGCTTTTCAGACATATGTGGTTACCACTAATAGCTAGAATGTTTTTTTTTAAAGATCATAATAAAGATTACAAGGCTTTGGAATTTCTTTCTTTTTTTTTTGGCTCAGGCAATTGGGGTTAAGTGACTTGCACAGGGTCACACAGCTAAAAGTGTCATCTTGACTTCAGGGCTGGTGTTCTATTCACTATGTCACATAGCTGCCCCACTTCTGAGATTTTTTTTAAAAAATTCACTTAATCTTTTGGGGCCTCAGTTTATTAATTTATAAAAATCCTCTGTATAAAAGAGAGGATTGAATAAGATTACCTCCAAGGTCCTTCCCAGCTCTGGATCTCATAAGCCTATAAGTTAAGTGCACAGAAATTTGAGAACAATCTCATTTTTCGTTTTGTATAGAAAACATCACAGATTATGACATCTTCACCACTTTGGGCTGCCTCTTCTCCTGCCTTGCCATTGTAACTTTTCAGTGTGGGCTGATTTGGTCTTAGAGGAGGGGGGAAAGTATGTGATACTGCTTATGAACTTTCCATACAGAAGCACAGTCTGAACTCTGCACTTAAGTAATTCACCAATTAGTATTCTTAACAGAGAGTCAATTAGAGAAGAAAGAAGTTTACTTTTGAGTCTTACACTCAAATAAGCTTCTAGTAAGTATGTCTGAAAGGTTTAATGAGGTAAATATGTTAAACTCTACAGAAAAGAAAAGGATTCAGATGCCATTATTTTAAACTTGCTAGTTGGAGAAAGGAAAGATGAAAGAAAGGAATGAAGGAAGCAAAGAAGGAGAGGAGGGAGGGAAGGTAGAAAACAACCATTTATTAAATATTTATTATGTGTAAGTATCTGAAATTAGATTTAAATTCAGTTTTTCCTAATTCCAGGCTCAACATTTTCTCCATTGTATTGACTAGCTGCCTCAGGAGTAAAAATGAAATTCTAAATAAGGAGTGTGTCAAAGAACAAATCATAAAAACAATAATTATTTGAAAGAAAATAATAATTATGAAACAACATACCAAAATTTAATAGAATCATAAATTTACAGATATATAGATAAGGGATTTTATAGTTTACAAAGTTCAGTACCTCCCTTTTACAGATGAGGAAACTAGGTTGAAAGAAATTAACTGACCTTTCTTGGATGCAGCTAAGTCAGAAATCAGACAAATATAAATCCATTTTCATATATAATTGAATATACTTTGTGAATTTAGTGATAAAAGATTTATGGCACATATTTATGGTATATATATATATATATATGTGTGTGTGTATAGATATAGATATTCATGTGTTTATCATTTATGTGTATGAAGTGTTCAGGGAGGACCAGCACCTTGGGGTGAAGGCTTGCCAAGCCCTTTTCAGGGGTGCTTATTCACCTTTCATGTCCACCATCATCCAACTTTCAACTGCGGCTTCAAGAAGCTGCAGCAAGCACTGCAGTAGCTATACTCTGGTGACCTCTCTGCAGATCAGCCAAAACAGGTTGGGGATAACCAACAGATCTATTGGAAAGTTGGGGAATGTCCACCCCAGGATTTGAAGACTTCCTCCCAGGTGTAATTGTGGATGAGAACCATTTGTTCCACTGGCCAAGAAGGATGCTGAAGTAGTTCCCATGGAGCACATAGAGCTCGGTTACACATCAGGGATGCCAGGGTCACCCACTGCATCCCCGATCATCCTCAGTCATCTGGGCTTTTGTCCTGCCCTGAATTTTGATGACTGGGAAAGAGAATGAGGCTGAGGATTTTGTGTAACTTCACTTAAAGCCAATTCATAGGCAAGTCAAAGCATCATTTGTATAACATTAGTCTTTGAAAATGAAGAATAAACAACAGTTCTTAATGATGTAGGACTGAAGGACCTGACTACTTGTTGTTAGCCATTATTTTCTAGTGTACTTGAAAGTAATTTAACAGCATTTCTTTACATTCATACCATGATGTAGACTGGCCATTGCTTTAGAACAGACTTTATCTAATTAATCTGAATTAATATCATTTAGTCAATAATCATTTATTAAGTGCCTGCTATGTACTAGAATTGCACTAGGGGAACCAAAGGGAACAACTGTAGCTGGGGAACAAAGACAAAAATGAAACATTCCTTTCTCTCAAGGAGGTTACATTCTATTAAGAGGGAAAGGATATGCACATTCACAAAATATAAGCAAAATAAATATAAGGTAATTTGGTGGGTAGGACAGGGAAACTCTAGCATTTGAGGAAACCAGGAAAGACCTCCCATAGATCAGCTTAAAATGAGCTTTGAAGAAAAGTGCTCTAATATGATTCTTAAATAAGATCAAAATTTTATGATTAGTCTCAGATTTTGTTCAGTGGTGGGTGGTATTTCTATTTTCATTATAGCAGGTAAAGAGGAATTTAGCTCTTATATATACTTATTATATTATCTTATTTTTCATTAAAGCAGAAAAACTTTCTTCAAGGTCAAAAAGACAAAAACAGGAGTCTTGCTGCAAATCTAAAAGTTCTGATCCACTTTCATTTTCACACCAAGATTCAACAAAAGAAGGAGCTCCCATGGTGAGTGAAATTTTTATCTTTCATTTTCCTCAAGACAGAAAGTGCCAGCCAGAATTACTTTTGGATGGCATTTTCTGAGTCATAAGAAAAAGCTAAAGACATTATTCCGATTTGTTTAAAACATGCAACAACAGATTGGTAGAAGAAATTGTATGATTAACTAATTGTATTGGAAGGAATAATTAGTGTACACAATACAAAATAGTAGTTAATATGCTATTGTTCATATTACTCATCTTGGTTTCTCTATCCCTTCACCACTGCCCTCATGTCTTTCTCCTCCAAATGACTGATTACAGCTTTGAGTCCTATACCACTATTGCATAGGTAAGTCTTCACTAATCGTCCGTCAGTCAGTCAGTAAGCATTTATCAAGTGCTTACTATATGCTAGGTATAGTAATAATAAGAAGAATTAGCATTTACATAGTGTTTCAAGGTTTGTGGAGTGCCTTATAAATTTTATTTCATTTTATTCTCACAACAACCCTAAGAGTAAGTGCAATTATTAACCTCACTTTCCAGATAAGGAAGAGGAAATAGACAAAGGTTAAGTTGCTTAGCCACTATACAATAAATGTCTGAGGCTGGAATTGAACTTAGGTCATCCTGATTCCAGATCCAGCATTCTACTCACTGTACCATCTAGCTGCTAAGCATTGAGGAGCATAAAGAAGGGCAAATGCACTGTCCTGCCTAAGCTTAATAATGGGTTCATCATAGAATTTGTTCACCCCTCTTGAAGCTCACCTTCTAATGGGAAGGATAAGATGCAAACAACTAAATACATATAAGATGTAGCCAAAGTCAATGTAAAGTCATCTCAGAGGACAGACACTAGATGGGAGATGGAGTAGGAACAACAGAAAAATCCTCTGGCAGAAGGGGGAAGGAATTTAAACAGAGACCTGAAGGAAGCTAGAGACCTGGGTAAAAGTAGGAGTGAGAACATTCGTAGCATGGAAGATAGTTAATGAAAAGGTTCCTAGTTGGCAGATGGAAGGCTAAAGTGGGAAGAGCAATAAGAAAGCTAGTATTGCTAAATTGTAAAGCATGTGGAAGAAGGTAAAGTGTAAGAAGACTAGAAAAGTAGGAAGGACTAGGCTGTAAAAGTTTTAAATACAAAACAGGGCATTTTTGAGATAACTCCATTATTAATCATTGGAGTTTAATGATTAGGTCAGGGGGTAAGGTAGTCAGATTTGCCCTTTAGGAAAATCACTTTGAAGGTTGAGTGGAGGACAAATAGGAATAGGGGAATTACTTGGAGAGGCAGGGAGGCTGACCAGAAGGCCATTACAGTAGTCCAAACGGGAGTTTATGAAAGTCCATCAAGGTGGTGGCTATGTAACTGGAGAGAACAGAATATGTGTGAGAAATGTGGTGAAGGTAGAAATGAGACAAATCACAGATTAGACACATGGGGTATGTTGAGTCAGGAATCTGTGATGGCAATGAATTTGCAGGCTTGGAGAACTAGGAGATTGGTGGTGCCTTTGATAGTAATAAGAAAATTTGCAAGAAATGATCTCAGAAACCATCAATGGATTTCATAATTAATTCACAATAACAAATTTGACTATATATGAAAGCCTTATGTGGAGGAAGTTTTATACTAAAATAGCTTAGCAGATTCTCAAAATATTTATTGTTAACATTTATTGTTATATATATATATATTACTAACAGATATTCTTACTAGATATGAACGTGCTTTGTTAGGCAAACATTGATGTGATGGATGGAAAAGGATTTTC
>JAJPUD010014009.1:30884-42115 GCA_023553655.1 Myrmecobius fasciatus | reverse complement strand
AAAAAAGTAATAGTATCAAAGGAGAACAGAAGATGAGCTGATCTCAGTAGAAGAGAAGATATTTATTTATGTTGTCTAAAAGCCTTGCAGTCTAGGGAAAGTGAAGGAACAAATTCATTGAGAACCTTGCTGTAGTTGGGAAGAGATAGAAGTTCAGAGGTATTCTAGCAAGTAACATATAATTAATGAGATTTATAGCTGCAGGTAAGTGCATATGCACACACACTCACCAAGTGAGTTTAAGGGAGTTGTATTAATAGGCAAGGCTCTCAAATGCTGAAAGTAGCTCATAAGGTCCTATTTTATAGAGCCTGCTCAATTGCTATGATCTCCCATAACTGGGACAGAACATAAGAGAAAAGGACTAGCCTTACTTCAGGATGTACTACTGCACTATTACTCAGCAATAGAATTAGGACATTAAACAAGACTAATTCTGCAGTTACCTTCCAAATGAATAGCAATACTAACTGGCACTATTACCCTTCTCAGAAAGGCATAGTTTCTCATTGTCTTCTAGTCAGAAGGAAACTGTGTTTCCATCATGGTGAGTTTCTTAGGGACACTTTAGAGAGAGAATTAGTAATAAAGCACATTGACAGCCTAAAGTCTCCAATAAATCAGTAATTTCACCAAAAATAAGTTTTTCTAGACTTTAACTCACCTAATAGATTAACATGGTGCTAGAGAGAGGTCCCTACAAGATGGGTAGGACAATTGTGTGTCAAGTATCCTGGAAGTTGAACTTCTCAAAGTCCAGAATTTTCAAATTATTGCCTTGAAAGTTTTCATTCTTTTCTTTTATTAGTCATTATATAGATATGAATATTTATAAATTCTATGGTCAACTTGTATAGAGTGCTGGTCTCAAAGTTTTCAATTTTCCATCTGATGCAACAAAAGAAATCACTTCTTCAATTAGACTACAATGGCAGAAATGAATGCGCTCTGTTTCCCTTCTTATAAGACCTTCTTATCTGGCAGCTCTAGTGAAGTAATGGGAAGATGATTTGCAAGTCTGATTTAGCAGTTTTTGATCATAAGAAACAATGTGAGTGGAAATTTGTGCTTATAGTCTTGGGGACCTTACAGAAATTTATCTACAGTAATGTGTGGGAATTATTCAAACAGAAATAGACTTTTAACTCTGTGGTCTATCCTGGGCCCTAATAGAAATGAAAACTCCACCAGTTATTCCCTGGAAGCTACTATTTAGTAGCATTCCAATTTTGAAACTACTCTGGTATCTGGTCAGCAAGCAAAAATAGAGACCCAGATTTCTTCATACTTTCTGATGTTCAAATTCTTCTTTCTGAACAGAAAGAACATATCTTTAAAAAAAAGTATTAATTATCATTTTCCAGATAGTTTTATGCAGAAAAAATCTTTACTGCTTGTACCTCATCATTGTGTGCATCCACATAGTTCCAGCAATCATGCAACTTTGCTTTTGCTTTTTTAATACATAAAAAGTAAAGAATAAAACCAACAATCACATTAGTAAAGGAGTCAGTATTTCTGATTCATATATTTTAGTAGATAAAATTCCACACTAATTCCTTATTAGGCAGACTACAGTTCTAAAATATTTTTCATGACACTGGGAATGTTAAAAGCAATCTACTGATGACATCATGGATAGATATATATGTCCACAAAGCCCAGAAAAATAATTCTCTCTGTAATTGTTGTTACAGGCAAGTCCAACTCTGCATGAAACCTTTTGGGGTTTTCTTGGCAAAGGTACTAGAATAGTTTGCCACCCCTTAGCTCATTTTCCAGATGAGGAAAGTGAGGCAAATTGAGTTAAGTGATTTGCTCTGTGTTACACAGCTAGTGTCATATTGGATTTGAATTCAGATCTTCCTGAATCCAGATCTGCCACTCTATCCACTGTGCCATGTAGCTGTCCATCACTAATAAGACATATAATATATCTCCTATTAGTAATATCTGGATTTATTTTCAAAATGTTTGGAGACAGATTAGGGAATGGCTGTTGATAGACCTACCTTATTTCTTCTCTTTCACAAACCCAACTCTCCTTCAACCCCAACTCATAAAAAGATGAGTTGGAAAATCAACTTACAATTTTGTGTACTGTCTCCTTTGGATTTTCAGACCCAAGTGAAACAATAAGAATAGGGGAAGGCAATTTTCCCCCTCTGTCCCTGCAGTGGAAATGGCAAACACCTAAGAAATATGACAAGTTACCTATGCTTACCCAAGTGGTCTGAGAGAATAACTCACAGACCCTAAATTCCTAAATATCTTCTCCCTCTCTGGCTCCTTTCTGAAACAAGAGATTAAAATTACTAAGACATCCTTACATGGATAGTCACTAGAACCTAAGAGAACACAAGTCCCTAAATTTGATCGTGCTTATTATTTATTCTTCCCCATATAACCTGTGACATGGCCACCTTACTGTTCCTCAGATATAACACAATTCTATCAATTCTGGGAACTGTCACTGGCTGTCAAGGAAATAAGGAACTCTTACCTTTCTGAACTCAACCACCTGTCTTCCTTCAAGTTTCAAGTAAAATTCATCATTAGATGGTGAGCATATTGAGGGTAGAGATTGTCTTATCTTTCTTTGTATCTCCAGTGCTTAGCATAGTAACTAGCACACAGTAGGCACTTAATAAGTGCTTACTAACTCAAGTCTCATGTTCTCTAAAACGTCTCTCCCCATCCTTCTTGATCATAATGCCCTTCCTACTAGATTATCTCCAGTTTATAGAGCTTATTTGTAAATAGCTGTTTTAATTTTGTCCCCTCCATTAAACTGTAAGCTCCTTGATAGCAGGGCCTATTTTTGGGAGGGGTTTTTTGGGGGTTTTTTTGCCTTTTATTGTATCCCCAATGCTTAATTCCACTATGCCAGGTTTGTAGTAGACATTTTACAAGTGGCTTAACTCAACCTTAGGGCAATGATCTCCTAAAAAAGAGAAAAGGAACCTCAACAGTTTACCTCTCTGAAGCTAATTAACAAAATCCTTAGCTTGGGGTGGATGAGGGGAGAGTGGAGGGGCTAAGAAAGCCAGATCTTGCCAATCCTGTTCTTGCCATGAGTAGCTCAGGCAACATAGGTCAGAAGCAGATTGATATATATGTATTTTAAGCTTCTCAGAAGTTTTCACTGCTTTATGCTTCGGCATCTGTTCAAGGACTCTTCTAGAGTCCTTTATATCACACATTTTCTCCACTAAGAGAAACAAAGACAGTCCCATACATTACACTGCATTAAGTGTTTTCACTGGAACTGAAGACTTTGTTATCTTCTTGGGGGAACCTATATCCAAATTAACCTTTGTCTTTATGATAGAGATTTACACAGAGTAAAACTGAGGCAGAGGAGTTAGGAAATGAGAGAAGGGAAAAACCAAAGGGAGAAAATAATCACTGGCTAAGTGCCTGGTATCAGATTCAACCCCTGTGAGAGTTCTTGAGGGATCTTTGGACTATAGGTGAGATCTGCTGTACAAAAGGAAGAATGTTCCACTTTGCAAAGTATTCTATTAGACCAATATGAAAATTAAATTTCAAATTCTGGGACCCAAGAAAACTCTCATTGTGTCTTAGCAATTGAGAGCACTGATGGTTATTAATTACATGTTCTTAAAGAGAATCAGATGTCAACAGACAAAAGGGAATTTGTTTTCTCCAATGGAGTAACCTCAACATGTACCTTTTCCCTTCACACTGAAGCTAAGTTCTGAATTATTAACAAGTTTAACATTTGGGCATCTCTTAATGTAGATGTATTTGAAGGTGGGGGGGAAGATCAGTTTTCTGTCTCTAATTTTTAATTGAGTCAAATGACCAGAAATGACCTAGAAGCCTTTCAGTATCAGGGGGGAAAGAATTGAGTGGATCTGGAGAATGCGATTCTTCCCTGTGCCTGAATATTTTTTTTTTCATTTCAGAAGCTGTCCCTGGATCTACTAGTATGACAGTGTTCTTCAATAATAAAAAAGACATGTTTGAGGGGTTTTGTAAAGATGACACCTGTCTGACTGACATTCTCCCGGCGTCTTCCAAGCACCAGCTCCTTAGCTCCTGATGTACCATGTGCAGTCAGTCACATGCTTACTTGTGATTTACATTCCCTCTTAACCAATAAAAAGTGACTAAGACTAAAGAAAATAAAATCAATCACATTAGTAAAAATGAATATCTTTCTCTTTTTCTTAGGGCTAAAAACATTTCTCTGTGAAAGCACTCATCAAAAGCAAAAACTTTTCAAAGTTAATTATTGAATTAATGTATCCTAGCCCAAGAAAACTGTCCTTATGCATAAAAACAAAATCTTAAAATGCAAATTACTTTAAACCTGTAAAAACCTATGTATCTCACATCATTTGTTATAAGAACTAAATTTTAAGATATATTCAGTACAGAAATCAAAATATTCTCTAATTTATCTAGTCAATTCACCCTCCAAAAAATGTCTACTTGAATTATTGATGCATAGAAAACCTGGTGATTGAAAGTGGATGAACCATTTTTCACTCCCCTCCAGGTGGGTAGAACTAGAAATTATTTCTCATCATTAAGTTGAAAAAAAAAAACATTTTACTTTTAGCTGGCATGACAGTGACACAAGATCTCTCCGAGACTATTTCGGAGGCAGCTGGAAATTGAAAACCTTTCAGCATAAGAAACAAGAGTCAATCTTTTATACTCCCATTAACATTAATGGGAGTTATGTAGGCAAAGCCTCACACATTGAGCCAGGACTATGCCTCATTCCACATCAAATTAATAGTGTTTTGTTGCTTTCCCATGGCAACAATAAAAATACAATATAATGCCACAAACACCCATTGCATATTGAGTAGGAAAGTATGGATATTAAGGGCAAAGAAATCTTTTCTTTATTCCATCTGTAGACCTCCCATAGAGATCAATGGTAACTCTGTGCAAAGACTTGAGATGGGATGTCACTCTATGATCAAGAACCACTTTTCGGAAGTATGATTTTTTTTACTTCCTCCAGATTCCATATTTTTCTAAAGGGACAGACAGCAAAAAGAAATCCCCTAACATTATCTACAACATAATTAATGGCTGGTTTTAATGGTCAAGACATTTCAAGGGTTAATCCACTTCATAGATTCTGTATTATACAGAAATATTCAGAGCCACATTATAAACAATGAAGATATAACTTGACCTGCAGTTAACACAAAGCCATGCAAAAAGGAAGTGCTTTATAATATTTTTGAATGTGTTTCAGAAGACACCAGCAGGATTGGGGTAATCATGACAATTCCAGCTGCTCTGTTTATCTATAACATCTGCAATCTTTTCATCCCTGAATCCAAAGTGGGAATGTTCCCTTTTCCTTACATTCACATGTGATTATTTTTTTTTCCACTTAAAAAAAGCAACTTCTGTTTTAAAAATGTCAAATGCAAATGTCAGGATTCTAAATAACAAATATAAGGGATATCTATCAGCCAACTATGAAAACATAATAATTTGATGGAAACAAAAGAGAACTTTCCCACAGGAAAAAATGACACTCTCTGAACCCAGGCTACAAAAGAAACTTCTATAGTTCTAGTATAGCTCACATGGTGATAATCTCTCCACCTATCCCCTTGACTAGTTCTCAGAAGTAGGATGAAAAAAGAATTCATGGTGCTCTGTAGGATATGTCTGTTCATTAGTGTATGAAATTACCACACAGAATTTCAGACTTTATCAATGAATCTATATTCAAATTGCTGAATGTGTGGTGAGGCCCTTAATTATCAGGAAGACTCAAGTCACATAACTTTTGTGATTCCACATTTTCATGGATGAAGCTCTATCTAAGCATAGAGAGAGCTATTAAACTGGCAATGATATCTTCCCATAAATCTAGTTTTTAAGCCCCAGTGGCAAACCTGTCACAGTTTTCAATCTAAAGATATCACCTATGCTTAAATATCTGCATATGTTTTTGCTAAAATAATGCCTAAGTATTTCAAAAATACCCAAATGATCTTGATATAAATCCTGTCTCCAACATTTACTAGCTAAGTGACATTCAGCAAGTTAAAATAATTGAATTCTTAGCTTTTTGTGTAAAATGACAGTAATATCCATTTTTCTTCCCTCACAGGATGACTGTGAGGTTCAAAAGAGATAGTATATGTAAAGTGATTTGTATGTTTAAGTGCTATGTAAATGACAGGTAATATTATATATCACTTTCAATGAAGAGCTTTTTGGAAGCCCCACAATGGCATAGAGTTCATTGAGTGTTCTTAAATATTAAGGTATGTTACTAGGGCTCAAACTACGAGCAAAAGATTATAATGGTTTTATAAGAACTAGCATAGCTGGATACATAGAGGTTTATAATAACTAGAATGGTTACTTGATAATGGAAGCCCATGAAACAAATTAAAATACAAAATATCCTTTGAGCTTTTGTAGTTCTCTTATCCTTCTACTTCAGTAATGGTAAAATAGTGAGAAAGTGGGTAAAAGGAACTAGCAATCATACCATCTTTAAATCAACTAAAAATAGCAGTTTGCCTATCTATACTCTGGACATCCTTCTTCAGTGATCAAAAAAAATGAGTCCATCAATGGAGGAACTGAATTTACATGAATCTTGATATTCTTAATATAAATTAAATCTCAAGATAGAAACTAGTGGGAAGGAAATTACATCTAAAGGGTAAGGCTTTCAGGTTCTCCCTGGAGAGTCAAATAAAGAAGTTAGAGTAGGTATTACTAAGAGTTCAACAAAAAAACATCCTGATATGGGAGATTTGGTCATCTCATACTGAAGTATAGATAAGACAGTGAAAAGAAATTAAGTAACATTCTAGTTAAAGAAAGCTTGTTGAGAAATTCAACTAAGCCTAGTCATTAAAGAATATATAGCTTTGAAATTAAAGAGAACCACAAACAAATAAAAGGGGGGATCTACACAGATCCATAAACAAAATTTTCAAAGTAGGGGGAGAGGAAGGGAACAGGGATGGAAATTAATAGACATTATTACCAAAAAAGCAATTGAGAGAACATTAATAACCAACAATTTTATGCCTATTTCCAAATTATATAAAATTTTATGAAAATAATTTACTAACTTATTGAAGGCACACATACTGAATATATTAAAAAATAAGTCTCTTATAAGCAATATTCCATAGTCTATAATAAGATAAGTTTAAACCCTACCTCTGATAATTATGTAACCTTGAAAAAAAAGTTATTAAAACCTCCGGACTCAGATTCCTCAACTTTAAAATGGTAATATTAATAGTTTCTACTTCACATAATCTTTGTAAGGACCAGACAAAGTAATGTAGATAAAATGCTTTATGATCCCTAAAGTTCTGAATAAATATAAACTGCTATTACATAACTTAAAAATATAGAGAAAATAAGATCACATTCTTCTTAGTTTTCTAACTTTTTTCAATTATGAAAAACATTATCATAGAAATTCTTTTCTAACAATGGCTCTTTCTTAAATATATCAAAATTATACAATCATTGAAAAAATACTGGTTATTAATATCAACTGAAATATAAAATAAGGAGACATATGCTTTTGAGATATGTTTGCCACTGTTGTTGAAAAGATCTAGAATAAAGTCATAATCCAGAAAGGAGTTTTTAAAAATGTTAATATCTTCAAGATGTTTTTGTTTGCCAATAGAGTTGTGCTGATGATATGAAGCCCCTGAATACTGAAGAGCTTTCTAAATTAGATCTAATCCTCTCAAAAGGGTTTGATATATGGGAAAAATTAAGGGGAGGAAAAACACCTATTGTTCAGAAAAGTGTTGTTATCAAATAGAAACAGATTCCTACAGGCTACATATTGACTAAGAAAACTACAAATTGGCATTATATGAGTGATATCATATGTTTCTTGTTAAACATTTCCCAGTTACATTTAATATGGTTCATGCCATATTTTAAACAGGTTGTAGCCAATAGGTCTAGAATTTGACACCTTGATCTAGATTATGATAGGAAGTTGAATAGTCAAATAAATACTGAATGGTCATAAAGTATACACAGACACTATAAATGAACACTGAGTTAGGCCCAGGATTGTCAGGAAGTCAATAGTCTATCTAGGTTGCAAAAAAATAGCAGCTGCCAACAATCATGTTCCCATTGCCTTTTGCATCTTCCCTATATAGACTAAAATCATTTGAATAATTATTTCTAGGAAATATGAATAATTATCACTGTGAAAATATTGTATCTTAACACATATGTAATAGTTTGTTATTTTCAATAATTTAACTTCCTTGCATACATGTGAAACCCACATATGAGTATATCCTCATATGCATTTACAAAGTAGAAAGGTAATTAATTTTCTCTACTCATTATGTATAATTAGTAGGTAGACATATTAAATATCTAGTATGTGCCAATTTTAGGATTGTGTTAAATGCTGGAAATGTAAAGACACACACATACATACACACACACACACACACACACACACACACACACACACTGTCTTTGGTCTTATATTCTGAAGGAGGAAAT
Organism: Myrmecobius fasciatus; assembly: GCA_023553655.1. NCBI lineage: Eukaryota > Metazoa > Chordata > Mammalia > Dasyuromorphia > Myrmecobiidae > Myrmecobius > Myrmecobius fasciatus. The sequence continues at coordinate 33,589 of JAJPUD010014009.1, read as the reverse complement.
CAACATATTAAAGGAAACTGGAGACTAGAGGAGGAAAGTACAGGATCGTTATGAAGAATTCCCAGATGTTCCCTGATGAGGAATAAAGATATATTTGTATATTGGGTATCTCTTTAAATGGAGTTTCTGGAAGGACACATGCAGAGGGAAGGGCCTAAGAAGTGAAGAATACTTCCAAAGTATGAATTACAGGGCTGAAATGATCTTCCAGAATGAAAAGGTTTCAGGACCATGACAGAATCAAAAATCAGCCTAAAAAGAGTTGATTCCTGAGATACACACTTCCAAAAGGAAGCCTGGAACAGAGAAAGAATCACATTCTTTCGCTTCACTATGCCACCTTGGGGTGGATCAGTTATATATATATTACAAGAATTTCTAACTGTCTGTGCTCATGAAATTATAAACTTTATCTTTCTGCATCAAATTTACCATGGTTTATACAGGATAATATTCTGCCTCTGAAGTTGACACCAAAGGAATTAGTTATGGAAGCTCAAAAATAAAGATTATGTAAATCTCTAAAACAAGGATTTTTCTTAAATTTTAATATACTAATTTATCCTTCCATTCATTCCATGAGCATCTATTAAACACAAAATGCGTGGACAATACTCTTTAGAATACCTGCAGATGACTCAAAAGATCTACATAATTAATTAGGCACACTCCTTTCTCTGCCCTTACATCCTTTATTGCCAATAGCCTATTAGACATTTCAAACTAGATGCCTCCTATACCCAACATGTACAAAACACCTTTAGTTCATATTTCCTTAGTTCCATCAAGGGCCCCATTATTCCTCCTGACAAGTTGATAATTTCAATGTCACCTTCATCAAATGTTGTCATTTCTTCCTCAACATCTCTCACATTTGACCCTTTCTTTTTATTCCACAAGCATAACTTTAGTTCAGGGTACCCTCATTACCTCTTACTCAGACCATTGCAATAGCCTCTTAATTGCTCTTCCTCCCTCAATCCTCTTACCTTTCTAATTTATTTCCCATAGAACTGGCCAGCTAGGTTTTCCCAAGTACATGTCTGACCATATCATTCCTCTACACAATAAACTCCATTGGTTCCCTAGTTATTCTAGAGTCAAATGGTATTTTTGCCTTATCTTATTTTAAAATTTATATTTTTGTGTTCTATAATGTAAATAATTTTAATATGACCTAATACATGTAAATATTCCAAATTATACCAAATAATATATCAAATAAATATGGGAGCTGCATGCTCAAAACTCCTCATTGATAGTGGTCATAATACAAACAAAGTTTAGAGACGCCTACCACCAGAAGCAAGGCACAATAAAGAAAGCATTTTTAGCCTTGTGTGAGTATGTGTGTATGTGCCTTGGATCTCTTTGGTAGTATAGTGAAGATTCTGGACCCTATTTCAGAATAATATATTTAATTCAGAAGGAGTGCTAAATTTAAGCTAGATGTTAATCTAAATAAAAATTTATTATTTTCCCATCCAAGTTTATGGACATATTGAACCCTATTAATAGCCCACAGGATCCATGAACTCTGGGTCAAGAATCATTTCCTAAAATGTGTTAACTGAAAAGTGAACAAATTCTGTGCTCTGGAATGAATTAGAGAGGTGAGGAACTCAAAGTCAGATAAATTAAGAGGTTTTTACAATACTCAGTATGAGTGACAATGGAGACTTCATTTGAGAGTTGAGAGGATTAGAAATTTGTTATTAGCTGAGAAATGATGTGGTAAAAATACATGCAGTCTAGAGGGCACACTGTGTGAAATAAGAAAAAGTATCATTATTTTTATACTAGCATGAGTGATAGCTATTCAATTTTAGGTTCATTTCCTGGTATTTTTTTTTATGTTCAGACAGTGGTCTATCCATCCTAAGGACAAGATTTTAAATATCACTGAACATCTTTGCTATAATAATACAGTGTCTATTAATTTTTTTGGTATGTCCTAGAATTTCATATGACCAACTTGTATCAACTGTTGTCAAAGTATGAGAAACAGCTAAAAAGACTGCATTGCAAATTTAATGGTTTCATTATCTTCCTTAGACTTTTTTTTAGAATCGCCTCAACTCTCTTCTCATCCATTCAAAATCAAATTCTTATAACTCTTAAAATTCCTACAATAATTTTCTATACCACAAAACAGCTTGAAATCAAATAAGTTAACAGGTTTTTCTTTTTTTGGTGTTTGTATATATAGCACCAGAAGAAAACAAAACAAGACAAGTTTCTTCTTAAAAATTTCAATATATAAACTATTTAAATAATAAGTAAATTGTTAGATTATTTAACTGAATGGAAGAAAAAGAGTTAGTTTTTCTTATAACTTGACAATTTAGTTCCTAATTATCCGAAAGAGAATTAATTTTGCTGACCCTGTGATTCCAGGCTTATGTTCTATTATTCATCTATAAAAATCCTTTAACCAAATTTGATTTTCCATGTTCCTAAGATACACCTATACATTTCCCTCCTCTATCTTTACACATGCAGTTCCCTCACCTAGAAAACTTTCTCCTGAATTCAAGTCCAGCCTCAGATACTACATGACCCAAGGTAAGTCCCTTAACCTCTATCAAAGTTTCCTTAACTTGAAAATGGAGATAGTAAGAGTGTCTACCTTACAAAATTCTTGTGATGATCAAATGAGATATTTATAAAGAGCTGGAATAGTATTTGGCACATAGTAGGTGTTT
>JAJPUD010014009.1:0-30784 GCA_023553655.1 Myrmecobius fasciatus | reverse complement strand
CCCCACCCCTAGATGACAGGTAATCTAATACATGCTAGATAGGATAAATTATATGACAAATACAATACATGTATACATATCTATACAGTTATCTTACTGCACAAGAAACATCAGATCTAGAAAGAGAAGAAGAAAAAAAAACAACCTAAGAAGGAAAACAGAATGCATGGAAATATTCACAGAAAGCGTTAAAATGCTGTGTTGTGGTTCACTCTCAGTTCCCACAGGCCTCTCTCTGGATGTATATGACTATCTTCATCGCAGCACAACTGGTTTGAATCACATCATTGTTGAAGAGAACCATGTCCATCAAAATTGATCATAGTATAGTCTTGTTGCTGTGTATAATGTTCTCCTGGTTCTGCTGATTTCACTCAGCATCAGTTCATGCAAGTCTCTCCAATCCTCTCTGAAATCCTCCTGTTGGTCATTTCTTACAGAACAATAATACTCCATAACATTCATATACCATAATTTATTCAGCCATTCTCCAATTGATGGGCATCTTTTCAATTTCCAGTTTCTTGCCACTCCAAAAAGGGCTGCCACAAACATTTTTGCACATGTCCTCCTTCCCTTCTGACATTTTTAAAAATGTACCCATCTTTCATGGTGTATCTCAAAATGTCATTTCTTTCCTGAGTACCTCCCTGATTTCTTTAGCCAGATATGTACTCTAAACTTCTATAGTTTCATGGTTCTAAACTTGTCTTGTATTTTATGTATATTTCTATATCTTGTCATTCCTACTAGATTTTAAATTGTTGTCAGGGATGACATCTCAATTAAATATGTAATAACAGTGCATGGTAGACAGTATTTAGCCAGAAAAATGTTTATTAGATGAACCAATGAATTCACTGATCTTTCAATCCCCTAATTTGAAAAACATTTTTAAGTAATATGTTTATTAGAGAACTTGTATTATTTCTTGCCTTTTCTGTGCCTTTTTAGTAAGATAAAATAAATACTCTAGTGACGGATAGCCACAATGTCTTATCTTTTGTTCATTTAAATCTGTTCAATTTTATATTGAGACATTTTAGAGATAGTTGTGATTTGGAACTTTGGTTTACCCACTTTCTTTGAAAATTTCACCTCCCTTTTCCCATCACCTGATAAATCTTCAATCCTAACTGCTAACTTGTTTTTCTTTATTACTAGTTTGCCATGCGTAGCTGCAAGCATAGAGAAAATCCATACTCAATCTTTGACAAATAAGAGATGTTGAGGAAAGCTACAGAGTCAATTTTTTTAACAAATCCATTAGAGAGGAAGCAGCTCCTATTTCTGCAGGATGCTTCAGCAATAACTGCTGTAAAACATTTTCCTCAAAATGGCAAGTTGTCTTTGTCACCAATGAAAAACACAGATCTTTTCATATCACAATATGTGATATGTGACATTTCATATCAAATGTTATATTATAGATGACACAAAAAGCTTTAGAACCTCTGTTTTCAAGTTAAAGTCAACCAGCTCTCTACAGAAAGCAGAAATATTTATATTATCATATGACTTATAGACTTAGGAGTTCAGGCCTTTTCTTCAAACAGTACATATTTAGATTCTCTACATCTTTCTTAAAACCTATAAACAACCCAGAAGACAAAGTTGTAGAAAAGTTATATTTATAGAATTCCCTGGTAACCATTTACTATATTTTGTTCCTAGCTCTATCTTCAAAAATGTTTAAATAAATGTTAGGCCACATCTGTAATACCTGCTATTGGAGTGTCTGAGGCTTGAAGCCAGGAGTTCGGTGCTTCAGTAGGATTCAGAAGAATGTACTATTTCTAGAACCAATATGGAGGGGATGGGGTGATTATCAGGCTGTCTAAAGAAAGGTGAATTGGCTGAGGTCAGAAATAAAGCAGGTTAAAGCTTCTAGGCTGATTAGCAGTGGAATCTGGCCACTGAGATCTGAAAACAGGTAGTAAAAGAGAAAAGGAGAAAGGATATATAATTATAGCTCCCATTTATATAAAACCATAAAGGTCATAAGCTCTTTTCCTCATAAGGACCTCATCTAGGTAGGTAGTACAAGTTATTATCTTCTTTCCTTAAATAAGAAAATTAAGTCTAGGAAAAGTTCAGCGATTCACCTACATTCATATAATAAATAAATGGCAAAACTAGTGCTTAAAAGCAGGTCTCTATGAGGGAAGGTGGTAAAGATAGCTAGATGGCACAGTGACCAGAGTGCCAGGCCTGGTATTAAGAAGAATAATCTTTGTGAATTCAAATCGGGCTTCAAGTACTTACTAGCTGGAAAAGTTATATTTAAGCCTATTTGCTTCAGTTTCCTTTTCTGAAAAATGAGCCAGAAAAGAAAATGGCAAGCTCCTGGAGTATCTTTGCCATGATAAACTCCAAATGGGGTCATGAAGAGTCAAATATCACTGAGCAATCTCTCCCAACACTTCAATCTGCAAGCACATTTGGATGTTTTCAAGATAAAGCATAGTCATGTGGGTACTTGTAAAAAATAATTAAGATAATGACTTTGAATGTTTATTTTCTTAATAGAACACAATCTAATGATATTGAAAATATTTTTGGAAAGGAAGGAAAGACTGGGAGGATAAAGGATAGGATAAAGAATATAATTAAAATAAAATAACAGAAATGAAATTTATTAAATTCACTTGTGAAACATTTATTAAACACCAACTATATGCCAGACATTGTCCTATGTGCTTTACAAATATTATTTTATATGATCTTCAGAACAACTCTGGGAGATATGTGTCACTATCACCAGAAGAAACTGAGACATACAGAAGTGATTTACCCAGCATTTTATAACTAGTAACTGTATAAGATGGGATTTGATCTCAGCTCTTTCTACCTCAACTTTAAATCTCATTTCTTGCATTCCTACCTTTCCTTCCATTCAGGCAGCCACCACCCTAGTTTAGGCCCTTATCACCTATTCACTTTATCACTAATGCAATAACCTTCTGAATGGTCTTCCTATGCACTATTCTATGTACTATAATCCTAACTGCCTCCAACTTGGTTACCTATATAATCACACTGACATAAAAGTTTTCCGTATTGGAACAAGTATATAAAAGTACAGAGGGAGGAAACCTTATATAGTCTCTCTTATCTCTTTGACGAAATAAGATAGAAGTATAGGGATTGATTGACTGGGAAACACTACAAATAAAGTTGTTCTCCCAAGCCTAAAATATAAAGGTAAGTACCAAATTTAAAATGTAATGCCTAGAAGGATCGGCCTGAGGCTAACACAGGGCCATCTGAATTTTCATCTCAGATACTTTAAAACATCTAAGATCCAAAAGACTACAGGGAGGAAAAGATGGATAAGGCATCTGAAAAAGGAGAGAAAATGATCATTGAAAAGTCATGAAATAGAAGAATTCATCAATTAACAAGCATTGATTAATAATCAGACCTATGCTAAAGAAATATTCCAGGTGCTAGGGATGCAATTGTAAAAAATAGAAATAAACACTTTGTCTAAAGGATGTTACAGTCTGGCCCAGGAAGATAAAAAGAGCATTGGATATTCCAGAGATTGGAGGGGGCAGCCAGTACAGGAGCAGAAGATTCTGTGCTATGTACGAGGAACAGCAAGAAACCAGTTTAACTAGGCCTCCATCTGTAGCAAATGTAGAGTGTGTAATGAAGCTGCAAAGATTATGAAGGGCTTTAATTGTCCAAGAGATGAGTTTATATTTTGTCCTGGAATTAATAGAAAGAAGTTTGTTGAGTCTGGGGAGTGATGTGGTTAGATTAGAAGTAACAGAGGAATTGGATGGGAGAGAGGAGAGATTTGAGGAGGAAGACCATTCAGAAAGTTATTGCATTAGTGATAAAGTGAATAGGTGATAAGGGCCTAAATTAGGGTTGCCTGAATGCAAGGAAAGTTAGGAATTCAAGAGATGAGATTTAAAGACTGGGAGAATAGATATGGTGAATGGAAATGAATTAACAATAAAGCTGAGGTTGTGAACTTGGGTGAATTTTTCATTTCTTCATTGTAACTTTAAATCAATATCATTTTCTATAATTTTTCTAAAGTATTTAAATATACTAATATTTATATTGATCAACTACAAAAAGAAGGATACTTTATTTTTATTTTAAAAAGTAAAAGTTAACTTGGTATTTGTGATAATCAGTCATTAAATTTTAGAATGACCTTTACTATTGAGGTCTAAGCTGCCTAACAAACAATAGCAACAATTAACTACTCCTTAATAGAAAAAAAAATAAGAATCTTGGGATTTTGACAAGGCTTCAGTGAATGTATTTACAAGATGTAAATGACTTTTGTGATAGAAAAGAGTAACCTGTCTTTTCTCTAATAAACTGAGAGGTAGCTGAGAGGAGATAAAGTATTAAGCCTGGATTCAGCAATATTTGAATTAAAATCCAGTCTCAGACACTTAAAAATTATGTGACTGGGGGCAAGTTCCTCTGCTTTAGTTTCCTCAACTGTAAAATAAGGATGATAATAATGGTATCTACTTCACAAGTTGGTCATTAGGATCAAATGATTCTTTATAAAGCATTTAGCAAAGTGCCTGGAACATAGCAAGTGCTTGTTCATTCCTTTACCTGAAAAAAAAAAAAGTATTCAATTTGAAAGAGGTATTAGCTGTTTTGATGTCCTAAACCAGTCATTAGTGGAAGAAAAAACAAAAGCAAGAAAATCAATTATTTAGGTATTATGTATACATTAAGTAATAAAGCTGACATTTGTAAAACTACTAAGGTTTACAAAAGTTTTACATACATTAACTTGTTAGATTCTTACACAATCCTGTAATACTAAATATTATCAAACCCATTTTACAGATGAAAAAACTGAGGCTCAGAGTGGTTCAGCACTTATGGTCACATATCTAGTTACATATCAGAAACAGCTTTCAAACATGCATCTTTCTTTATTCCATGTCCAAATTTATGTTTTTAATAAACTAGGTTGCCAAAAATGGAAGAGAGAAATCAGGAAGTTGCCTGAGCTCTCCCCAGTTTCCCTCACAAACAACATTAAATGAAGCTTCTAAAAAATATTCCAAAGTGACAGAATACACAAAAATATACTAGAAAACAATATACTAGACCAAAATAACTTAAAAAGACTTCAGAAAAGATCTATCTCACTTGGGTACAAGGGATAGTACAGGCAGTGTCCAGACACTGCCACAGCACAGGCCAGCAACTAAGGCCCCAACTGAGGGCTCAGTAGGCAAATGATACAGCAATTCATTTGTGAAGCTGCCAACCACAGCAGGCAAACTGCCAGACCTAGAACCTAGGCTACAACAGGTTAAACTAGGTTAGGTCACCCTAGCAAAGCAGGCCAGCTGCCAGTCCCAGAGGCTCTGACACAGAAAACAATGACCACAACTTTGACCCCCTGGGCAAGAAGCTTGGGACAGTGTCCTCTATGTTGTTGGTTCAGAATTTAACTTTTAAAAAATGAGCAAAAGGGGGCAGCTAGGTGGCACAGTGGTTAGAGCACCAACCCTGAAGTCAGGAGGTCCTGAGTTCAAATCTGGTCTCAGACACTTAACATTCCCTAGCTGTGTGACCTGGGCAAGTCGCTTAACCTCAATTGCCTCAGCAAAAAGCAAAAAAAAAAAAAAAAAAAAAAAAGAGCAAAAAACAAAAAAAGAACTCTGGCCATGTAAAGCTACTGTGGTGAGAGGGAAGATCAAAATACAAACTCAGAAGAGAACAGCATCAAAATACCTACATGCAAAGTTTCAAAGGGGAATATGAATTGGCCTCAGGACCAAAATAGTCCACTTGGAAGCGCTCAAAAAAGATTTTAAAAGTTAAGCATTGGGTCCCACAGACAGCAGATAGTAGGGGCAGAGTTCTGAGGATTCTCGGAGGGGCATTCTGCCTGAGTCTGCCCCTCAGGAAGGCGGGGATGGTATTGAGTATGCCTCAGTAACAAGGAAGAGCCTCCTCACCCCTGTTATACTGTGAATGTGGCTCCTCCCTCCTGGATCATGTGAAGTGGGTAAACAGGGACTAGTGAGGGGGCTCTTCCCTCCTGGACCACATGGAGGAGGGGATTACCCTCCTGAATTATGTGGAGTAGGGGATTATATAAGAGTAAACAAAGATGCCAGGGGATGGAGCTAGGGATCGATCTATCTATCTGCCCTAGGGCACTACCTCAGCAGGCAGCCATGTAACATCAGGCACTGCCTTGGGCTCTGCTTTAGGAATCTATCAGCATTAGGGCACTATCCGCGCTTAGGCAGACCGCCAACACACTGCCAGGTAACATCTAGCATTGCCATGTAATAGGGAATTTCAGTTTGTGATATCGTGAATAAACAGACCTGCTGTGAGCCAGCCTTTGGTATCTCCCGTATCTGTGGGGATAATTCCCTGCTTAAGATAAGCGGGGCCGGAGACGTCCGAAGACCTGGGAGATAGGTAAGAAATCAGTTGACTCCCCTCGAGGTGAGCGACGGGGAGTCTGCCCCCGACTAGGAGAATAGTGGGTAGTTTAGGTCCCCCGCCGAGGTGGGTGGGCGGGACTTAATGGTTAAGTAAGAGAGGTAAAAGAAAATTGAAAAAAATAAATAAATGAGAGGTATACAATAGAATTATGAAGAAAGAGCCAAAAGCTTGAAGAGCAAGCACATAAATTGAATGAAGAGAACAACTTCTTTTAAAAAGAAAAAGAATTAACCAAATGAGGGAAAAATCCACTGAAAAAAACAACTACTTTAAAAGTAGAATTGGGGGGCAGCTAGGTAGTGCAGTGGTTAAAGCACCAGCCCTGAAGTCAGGAGGACCTGAGTTCAAATCTGGCCTCAGACACTTAACATTTCCTAGCTGTGTCACCCTGGAAAAGTCACTTAACCCCAATCGCCTCAGGAAAAATAAAAGTAGAATTGAAAAAAAAATGGAAAAGGAAGTTCAAAAGCTAATTGAAAAATATAATTCCTCTAAAATTATTACTGCACAAATGGATGGTAATAATTCTATGGAACATGCGTAATTTTTTTTTCATTCTTTTGATTTTGTTTAAAAAGATAAAGGAAAATTATAAAATTCCTCATTTGAAACAAAACTGACTTGGAAAATAAATCAAAAAGAGTTTTCACTCTTCAAATACAAGACTCAGGAAAAGCATAAAAAGATAAACAGGAAAGAAAAAAAATTAAATGGTATTCAATAAAGATAAATGTTTACATCCATACATGGAAAGATGATACTAGTAACTTAAGAACACTATTGCTTTTAAAGTAGCTAGAAGAAATAAACTTAGACATAGGGTATGCATATTAGTTGACTTTGATGTGATTTTTAAAAAATTAATTAAGAGGTGAAAAAAGGATTGTGCTAGTAGAAGATGAATGGGGAGACAGAATGGGATAAATTATATCACATGAAGAGACATGAGAGATCTTTTACAGTGGAGGAGAAGGCTGAGGGTGAGCACAGTTTGAACCTTACTCATTGGATTTGGATCAAAAAGGGAATAACATACATACATTGAGTAAAGAAATCTTATCTTATCCTACAGGGAAGTAGGAAGAAATGGGGGAGGTTGATAAAAAGGAGGTCAGGTTGAGCGAAGTGGTGGTCAAAATTAAAGCCCTAATGGGAAGAGGAACAGACTAATAGAAGAGAAAGAAAAAAGTAAAACATGGGGAAATATGACAGTTTACACATTAAACATAACTATGAATGTGATAGAGATGAATTTTCTCATAAAGTAGAAATCAACAGCAGAGGATTAAAAATTAAAATCATACAAATTTTTGTTTACAAGAAAAACATTTGAAGTAGAAAGATGCACACATAGTAAAAATAAGGGTCTAGAGGAAAATATATTATGCTTCAGCTAAATTTTTTTAAAAAGTAGATGTAGCAATCCTACTCTCATATAAAGCAAAGGAAAAAATAGATTTAATTAAAAAGAGACAAGGAGAAAAACTACAGTTTTCTTAAAGGTACCAGAAACAATGGAGTAATACCAATTCTGAACTTGTATGCACCAAATTCTGATAGGAGTTAAGAGACTTACAGGAAGAAATAGACAGGTGCTCTAGTAGGAGGCTTCAACCTCACACTCTTAGAACTAAATAAATCTAACAAAAAAAAAAAAACAAAACAAGAAAGATGTTAAGAAGGCAAATAGAATTTTAGAAAAGGAGTATGTGATAGACCTTTGAAGAAAACTAAATGTGATAAAAAGAAATAAATCTTTTTCTCAGGGGTACATGGCACCTACAAACACAAAAAAATGACCATGAATTAGGGCATAAAAATCTAATAATCAAATGAAGAAATATTAAATGCATCCTTTTCAGATCATGATGCAATAATAACTACATGCAATAAAAGGCCATGTAAAGACAGATAAAAAACTAATTGGAAACTAAATAATTTCATTCAGAAGAAATGAGTGGATCAAACAAGAAATTATAGAAACAATCAGTAATTTCATAAAAGAGGATGACAATCCTGAAACAACACACCAGAATTTATGGGAAGCAGCCAAACCAAAATGGTACTTAAGTAAAATGTTATTTCTCTAAATGTTTTCCTGAATAAGATTAATAAGGAGTAAATCAATGAATTGGACAAGTAATTTTAAAAGTTAAAACAAAGGACAAATTAAAAGTTATCAATTAAACTTCAATTAGAAATTCTGAAAATAAAGGAGAGATTAATAAAATTAAAAGTAAGAAAAACAATTGAACTAATCAATACAACTAAGACATACTCTTAAGAAAAAAACAACAATAAAATAAACAGATAAACCTGTGGCTAATTTTATTAGAAAAAAGAAAGAAGAAAACCACATTGCCAGTATCAACAATGAAAAGCTTGAAATCACCACCAATAAAGAGGAAATTAAAGCAATAATTCATAGGTATTTTGATAAATTACTTTAAAACAAAACTGATAATCTAAGTAAAATGAATGAATATTTAACAAAATATAAATTGTTCAATTAAAAGAAGGAAAAAATGCATAAGCCATCCATGAACTCCCTAAGAAATAATCTCCACAATTCACTTCACAAGTGAATTGCACCAAACATTTAAAGAACCATTAATTCAAATACCATATAAACTATTTGAAAAAATAGAAGAAGGAATCCTGCCAAATTCCTTTTATGACACAATATGGTGCTGATACTAAAACAAGAATGATCAAAACAGAGAAAGAGAATTATAGATCAATTTCCCTAATGAATATTAATGCAAAAATATTAAACAAAACAGTAGCAAAGAGTTTACAACAATTTATCACCAAAATAATTATACACTGGGATTTATAGCAATAATGCATAGCTGATTTAATATCAGGAAAACTAGCAGCATAGCTCATCATGTCAATACCAAAACCAGAAATTATTGATTATTTCAATAAATACAGAAAAGTTTTTGACAAAATATAGCACTCCCACATATTAAAAACATTAGAGAACATAGAAACAAATGGAGCTTTCCTTAAAATTAGTAATATCTATCTAAAATCATCAGCATACAGTATCAGTAGTGGGAATAAACTAAAAGCTTTTTCCATAAGATCAGAGTGAAAGAGGGATGCCTATTGTCACCACTATTATTCAATATTGTACTAGAAATTTTAGCTTTAGAAATAAGAGAAGAAGAAATTGAAGGAATTAGAATAAGGAATGAGACAAAACTATCACTCTTCACAGATGATATGATGATATATTTAGAGAATCTGAGAGAATCAACTAAAAAATTCTTGAAATAATTAACAGATTTAGCAAAGTTGCAGTTTATAAAATAAGCTCACATAAATCATCAGCATTTCTATATTCTGCCAACAAAGTCCAGAAGTAAGAGATAGAAAGATAAGTTCCATTTAAAAGAACAAGAAATATTTGGAAGTCTACATGCCAAGACAAACCCAAAAACTACATGAACACAGTTACAGAATACTTTCCACAAAAATAAAGTGATGGGGGGGGGGGCGAAGCCAAGATGGCGAACTGCAGACAGCGTTCTCTGTGAACTCCTGAGACCTTCCCTCAGATCCAGACAAATTGAGCCACCGGACTGGTTCTGGAGTGAGGGCGCCACCAAACACTTGGACTACAATGCACTTCTATCAAATATCTACTTTGAAAGAACTCCGGAGAAGGTCAGTTTTAGATGGGCAGGGGATTGAGCAGCTCCCAGCGCTCAGACGCAAGTGCGCAGCCGGGGTGCAAGTCCGGGACTGGGAAGGACCAGAAGATTTTAGGCTGCCAGGAAGTCCCTGGGAGACTCTTGGGCCACTTTGTTCTGCTTGCAGACAGGTGCTTTGGCAGGTCTACCTTTGATAAAGGGTGGATTGAGAGCAGCTGAAAGTGTGGTCCTAGTGTGGATCTAGGGAGATCAGCCCCAGACCGGAAGTCAACTCGGCAAATTGCCCCAGGGCAAATTGAAATTGCTGCTGCAGAATTCCCTGCTGGTGACTGATACCTCTGCTGAAAACCATGAGCAAGAAGAAGAGAGCTCTCACCAAAGACAGCTTTTATGGAGAGAAACTAGAGCAGTCCCCAGATCCTGAGATTCTGAAAACAATCCCAAATAAAGCCACAAAGGTGGACTTAAGCTGGTCTCCCTTTCAGAAGGCTTACCTGGAAGATTGCATAAAGAATCTCAAAAGAGAGCGAGAAGAAGACTGGGGGAATAAATTGAGAGCAGTGCAAGAAGGAAATATCACCCTGCAACAGAGATGTGAAAAACTGGAAAATAAGTCTTCTGGTGAATTGGAAAAAGTCACCAACTCACTGGAAAATAAAAATAGTGAATTGGTAAAACACAACAATTCACTGAAAAACAAAATTAGTGAATTGGAAAAAGACAACAATTCACTGAAAAACAAAATTGGTGAATTGGAAAAAGTCACCAAATCACAAGAAAATAAAAATAGTGAATTGGTAAAAGACAACAATTCACTGAAAAACAAAATTGGTGAATTGGAAAAAGTCACCAACTCACTAGAGAATAAAAATAGTGAATTGGCAAAAGATAACAATTCACTGAAAAACAAAATTAGTGATTTGGAAAAAGACAACAATTCGCTGAAAAACTAAAATTGGCAAAATGGAAAAAGAATGCAATGAACCAAAAAATTCAATTGGCCAGTTACAAAAGGAGCTAAAAAAGATAACTGAAGGAAATAATACCTTAAAAATTAAAATTGAACAAATTGAAATGAATGACTCAATAAGACTTCAAGACTCAGTCAAACAAAAACAAAAAAATGAAAAAATAGAAGAAAATATGAAATATCTCCTAGGAAAAACAATTGACTTGGAAAACAGATCCAGGAGAGACAATCTAAGGATTATTGGACTCCCTGAAAGTCACGATGATAAAAAGAATCTTGATGCTATATTCCAGGAAATCATGAAAGAGAATTGCCCTGATGTTTTAAAATCAGAAGGCAAAGTTGGCATTGAAAGAATTCACCAAACACCTCCTGAAAGAGAGCCCAAAATTAAAACCCCAAGGAATATCACGGCCAAATTTCAGGACTATCGCACCAAGGAAAAGATATTACAAGCTGCTAGAAAAAAAAAAAACAGTTCAAATAGTGAGGAACTGTCATTAGAATTATGCAGGATCTGTCATTTTCCACATTGAAAGATAGAAGGGCCTGGAATCAGATATTCCGAAAGGCAAAAGAACTTGGATTACAGCCAAGAATAAGCTATCCAGCTAGAATGAGCATCATCTTACAGGGAAGAAGATGGTCATTCAATGATACAGGAGAATTTCACCTATTTCTAATGAAAAGACCAGATCTGAACAAAAAATTTGATCTCCAAACACAGAACTCTAGAGAAGCATAAAAAGGTAAAAAGGAAAGAACTCTCGAGAACTATATCTCTACTAGGGGTATCCTTAAAGAATGGGGGTATAATTTGATTTTACTTTGATAATAATCGAAAAGAAATTACAGGTGGAAGGTATATCATACTGTAAAAAAAGGGGGGGAGGAGGGGAAAGGAGGTAAAATAAGGCAAAGTCTCATGAAGAGACATAGAAAATCTAATATAATTGAAGGAAAGAAGGGAGGGTGATGAGTATTGTGCAAATCGTACTCTCATTAGATTGGGCTCTAAAAAAGCATATCAGACACATTTGATTTCAGGGAAAAACTTGGCCCTCTGTACAGGGAGGTAGGAGGGAAAGGAGGAAAAGAAATGGATAAATTAATAGAAGGATTAGGGGAAAGGTGTAAAAAAGAGGCAGGGTTCTAAAGGGGGGAGGACTGTTAGAGGGAGGTGGTCATCAAAAACAAAATACTGGGGAGGGGGAAAGGAGTAAGGGGAAAGGGAAGAGAAAAATATAACTTTGGGTAAATAAGATGGCAGGAAATATAGATATAGTCATTTTAACTGTGAATGTGAATGGGATGAACTCTCCCATAAAACGCAAATGGATAGCAGACTGGATTAAAAGCCAGAATCCTACAATATGTTGTTTACAAGAAACACATTTAAAACATAGAGATACATACAGAGTGAAGGTAAAGGACTGGAGGAGAATCTTTTATGCTTCAAGTGAACAAAAAAAAGCAGGGGCAGCAATCCTTATCTCAGATCAAGTAAAAGAAAAAATAAATCTAATTAAAATAGATAAGGAAAGAAACTATATTTTACTAAAGGGTACCATAGACAATGAAGCGGTATCAATAGTAAACGTATATGCACCAAGTGGTATAGCATCCAAATTCCTAGAGGAGAAACTAACAGAGATGCAAGGAGAAATAGACAGTACAGCTATACTAGTGGGGGATCTCAACCTTGCTCTCTCAGAATTAGATAAATCAAACCACAAAATAAATAAGAAAGAAGTTAGGGAGGTTAACAAAATGTTAGAAAAGTTAGGTATGACAGATCTCTGGAGGAAATTGAATGGTGATAGAAGGGAGTATACTTTTTTCTCAGGGGTTCATGGAACTTATACAAAAATTGATCATGTATTAGGGTATAAAAACCTGAAAATCAAAAGCAGAAAGGCAGAAATAGTACATGTATCCTTTTCAGATCATGATGCAATAAAACTCACATGTAATATAAGACCAAGAGAAAATAGACCAAAAGTTAATTGGAAATTAAATAATCTAAACCTGAAGAATGAATGGGTGAAAAAGCAAATTATAGACACAATCGATAATTTCATCCAGGACGACAATAATGAAACAACATACCAAAATTTGTGGGATACGGCCAAAGCGCTTATAAGGGGTAACTTTATATCTCTAGATGCTTATTTGCATAAAGTAGAGAAAGAGAAGATCAGTGAATTAGGGTTACAATTAAAAAAACTAGAAAAAGAGCAAATTAAAAACCCTCAATTAAATACCAAATTGGACATTTTGAAAATAAAAGGTGAGATTAATAAATTTGAAAATAAGAAAACGATTGAATTAATCAATAAAACTAAGGATTGGTTTTATTAAAAAACCAACAAAATAGATAAGCCTTTAGTTAATTTGATCAGAAAAAGGAAAGAGGAAAATCAAATTGTTAGTCTCAAAAATGATAAGGGAGAACTTTCCTCCAATGAAGAGGAAGTTAGAGTAATAATTAGGAGTTACTTTGCCCAACTTTATGCCAATAAATTTGATAATCTAAATGAAATGGAGGAATATCTACAAAAATATAGATTGCCCAGGTTAACAGAAGAGCAAATAAATTATTTTAATAGCCCCATTTTAGAAAAAGAAATAGAACAAGCTATTAATCAACTCCCAAGAAAAAATCTCCAAGGCCAGATGGTTTTACATGTGAATTCTACCAAACATTCAAAGAACAATTAATTCCAATACTATACAAACTATTTGAAAAAATAGGGACAGAAGGTATACTACCAAATTCCTTATATGATACAGATATGGGGCTGATAGCTAAACCAGGTAGGGTGAAAACAGAGAAAGAAAACTATAGATCCATTTCCCTAATGAATATTGATGCAAAAATTTTAAATAAGATTTTAGCAACGAGATTACAGAAAGTTATCTCCAGGATAATACATCTTGACCAAGTAGGATTTATACCAGAAATGCAGGGCTGGTTCAATATCAGGAAAACTATCAGCATAATCAATTATATTAATAACCAAACTAACAAAAACCATATGATTATCTCCATAGATGCAGAAAAAGCATTTGATAAAATCCAACACCCATTCCTCTTAAAAACACTAGAGAGTATAGGAATAAATGGGATTTTCCTTAAAATGATTAGTAGCATCTACTTAAAACCATCAGCAAGCATCATATGTAATGGAGACAAACTAGAACCATTCCCAATAAGATCAGGAGTGAAACAAGGCTGCCCACTGTCACCATTACTATTTAATATTGTATTAGAAATGTTAGCTTTAGCAATAAGAGAAGAAAAAGAGATAAAAGGAATTACAGTAGGTAATGAAGAAACCAAATTATCACTCTTTGCAGATGACATGATGGTATACTTAGAGAACCCTAGAGACTCAACTAAAAAACTACTAGAAACAATTCACAACTTTAGTAAAGTTGCAGGATTCAAAATAAATCCACATAAATCATCAGCATTCTTATATTACCAACAAAGTTCAGCAGCAAGAGATAGAAAAAGAAATTCCATTCAGAATAATGGATGATAGCATAAAATATTTGGGAATCTATCTGCCAAGAAAATGTCAGAAACTATATGAACTAAACTACAAAACACTTTCCACACAAATAAAATCAGACCTAGTCAATTGGAAAAACATTAAGTGCTCCTGGGTAGGCCGAGAGAATATAACAAAAATGACAATACTACCAAAACTAATTTACTTATTTAGCGCCATACCAATCAAACTCCCAAGAAATTATTTTACAGATCTAGAAAAAAATAGTAGCAAACTTCATTTGGAAGAACAAAAGGTCAAGAATTTCAAGGGAATTAATGAAAAAAAAAAGACAAATGAAGGTGGCCTTGCTGTACCAGATCTAAAACTATATTATAAAGCAGCGGTCATCAAAACCATTTGGTACTGGCTGAGAAATAGAGCAGTCGATCCGTGGCATAGGATAGGATATCAGGACAAGCTAGGTAATAATGTTAGCAATTTAGTGTTTGATAAACCCTAAGACCCCAGCTTTTGGGATAAGTACTCACTATTCGGCAAAAACTGCTGGGAAAATTGGAAACCAGTGTGGAAAAAATTAAGGCTGGACCCACACCTAACACCGCACACCAAGATAAGATCTAAATGGGTTCATGATCTAGATATAAAGAGTGATATTTTAACCAAATTAGAGAAACATAGGATATTTTACCTCTGAGACCTGTGGAGATGTAATAAATTTATGTCCAAAGAAGATCTGGAACTCTTAATTGAACACCAGATAGATAATTTTGATTATATTAAGTTAAAAAGTTTCTGTACAAACAAAACTAATACAGACAAGATTAGGAGGGAAGCATTAAATTGGGAAATCATCTTTACATTTAAAGGTTCTGATAAAGGTCTCATCTCTAAGCTATATAGAGAATTATCTCATATTTATAAGAATTCAAGCCATTCTCCAATTGATAAATGGTCAAAGGAGATGAACAGACAATTTTCAGAGGATGAAATTAAAACTATTTATAATCACATGAAAAGGTGCTCCAAATCACTATTGATCAGAGAAATGCAAATTAAGACAACTCTGAGGTACCACTACACACCTGTCAGATTGGCTAAAATGACAGGAAAAGATAAAGATGAATATTCGTTGGAGGGGATGTGGGAGGACTGGGACACTGATATATTGTTGGTGGAACTGTGAACGGATCCAACCATTCTGGAGAGCAATTTGGAGCTATGCTCAAAAAGTTATCAAACTATGCATACCCTTTGACCCAGCAGTGTTTCTATTGGGCTTACATCCCAAAGAAATCATAAAAGAAGGAAAGGGCCCCACATGTGCAAGAATGTTTGTGGCAGCCCTTTTTGTAGTGGCTAGATACTGGAAACTGAATGGATGCCCATCAATTAAAGAGTGGCTGAATAAATTATGGTATATGAATCTTATGGAATATTATTGCTCTGTAAGAAACGACCAGCAGGAAGATTTCAGAGAGGCCTGGAGAGACTTGCATGAACTGATGATGAGTGAAATGAGCAGAACCAGAAGATCATTATTCACGGCAACAACAATACTATATGAGGATCAGTTCTAAGGGACATGACTCTCTTCAACAATGAAATGATTCAAACCAGTTCCACTTGTTCGGTGAAGAGAGCCATATACACCCAGAGAGAGGGATGTGAAATGTGGACCACAACATAACATTTTCATGTTCTCTATTGAGGTTTGCTTGCATTGTATTTCCTTTATCGGATTATTCTTTCCCGTAGATACGATTTCTCCTGCACAAAAAAAAATGATGCAATAACTATACATATATTCGATTTCTTAAGTATTCTAACATAATTATCACATAGTGGATATCCTGCCATCTAGGGGAGGGGTGGGGAGTAGGGGGGAAAAATTTGTAACAGAAAGCTTTGTAAGGGTTAATGTTTAGGAATTACCCATACATATGTTTTACAAATAAAAAGTATTAAGAAATAAAAAAAAGTGATCAAAATAATTGGGAAAAATATCAATTGTTCATAGTTGACTGAGCTGGTATAATAAAAACAACAATTCTACCTAAATTAATTTATTATTGGGAGCCATACCAAACTATCAAAATATTATTTTATAGCTCTAGAAAAAATAATAACAAAATTCATCTGGAAAAACAAAAGGTCAAAAATATTATGGGAGTTAAGGAAAAACTACAAAGGATGATGGCCTAACTATAATAGATCCAAAGCTATATTATAAAGCAGCAATCACCAAAACTATTTAGTACTAGTTAAGAAATAAAATGGTGGAGCAGCTAGGTGGTGCAGTGGATAGAGCACCAGCCCTGAAGTCAGGAGGACCTGAGTTCAAATGTGATCTCAGACGCTTAACATTCCCTAGCTGTGTGACCCTGGGCAAGTCACTTAACCCCAATTGCCTCAGCAAAAACAGCAAAAAAAAAAAAAAAAAAGAAATAAAATGGTGAGTCAGTGGAATAAGTTAGTTACACAAGACACCGTAATAAATGACTACAGTAATCTATTGCTTGATAACATCAAAGACTCCAGCTTCTGAACAAAACTTCTGGGAAAACTGGAAAATAGTATGGCAGAAACTAGGAACAGATCAATATTATACACCAAATAGCAATATCAGCTCAAAATGGAGAGATATTATAAGCAAATAAAGAGAATCAGGAATAGTTTACCTGCTAGATCTTTGGAAAATGGAAAATTTTATGACCAAACAAGAGATAAAAAACATTATAAAATGCAAATTGGCTAACTTTTATTACATTAATTTTTTAAAGTTTTGCATAAGCAAAACCAACCAAAATTAGAAGGAAAGCAATTTTTACAATCAATGTTTCTGATAAAGACCTCATTTCTTGAATATATATAGAGAAATGAGTCAAATTTATAAGAACAGAAGTCATTCTCTAATTGATTAGCAATCAAAGGATACCAACAGGCAGTTTCCAAATGAAGAAATTGAAGCTCTCTATAGTCATATGAAAAAAGTTATCTAGTCACTACTAGAGCCATACAAATTAAAACAACTGTGAGGTACCACTTTACATCTATAAGATAGGCTACTATGACAAGAAGAAAAATGGTAAATGTTGGAGAAAATGTGGGAAATTTAGCACACTAATGAATTGGTGGAATTGTGAATCAATTCAACCATTCTGGAGAGCAATTTGGAATTGTGCTCAAATAGCAAACAAACTCTGCATACCCTTTGATTCAGTAATATCACTACTATGTCTGTATCCCAAAGAGATCATATAAAAGGAAAGAGGACTTACATGTACAAAAATATTTAAGGCAGCTTTTTTTGTGGAGACAAAGAATGGGAAGTTGATAACATGACCATCAATTGGGGAATGGTTAATTAAACAAGCTGTGGTTTATGAATGTAATAGAGTAGTTGTGTTGTAAGAAATGATGAGCAAGTAGATTTCAGAAAAAAGCATGGAAAGATTATTTGAATTCATGCTGAACCAGGAGAACAATGGACACAGCAACAGCAATACTTTTCAATGATCAAATATGGTTGACTTAGCTCCTTTCAGCAATACAATAATCCAAGATAATTCCAAAAGATTCATGACAGAAAATATTATCCACAACCAGAGGAAAAACTATGAAATCTAAATTCAGATTGAATTCATTTTTGGTGGCTTTTCTATCTTGTTCTGTTTCTTTTTTCTGTTTATTTAAAAAAAACAGAATTTTAAAAAGACAGAAAGAGAAAATAAAACCAACACATAATATTGTCATATGCCCAGCAGAATATCAGAGAGGATTCAGAATATATAACAATAAATTTCTATTTCAAGAAAGAATATATAATAGTACAAGAAATTATATTCATGATTATCCATCTTTTCTTTGCTTCCTTGTATTGTTCCTTTGTTCTCTACTGCACTTTTTACTTTATTCTTTTATCCCCTTTCATTCCCTCCATCTCCCTCAAGCAAGTTACAGTTTAACACACATATATTTAAAAGATATATACATACATACACACATATACACACACATATGTACAAACTCACTCATCTAACCATGTGCACATGTATAACATGTATCAGATTGCTTGCCCTCTTGCAGTGGGGGGAAGGGAAGTGAAGAAAGGGAGAGAAAAAAATTGTAATTCAAAATCTCATAAAATGAATTTTGAAAACTATATTTTCATGTAATTGGAAAAAATGAAATACTATTCACCAAAAACAAAAAAAAAAGTTGCCTTTATCACCAGAAATGATTAAAAAAAACAATAAAATCAATTACCAAGTACTTATATGCTAGGCAGTGTGCTAAATTCTGGGATTTTTGAAGAAAGAAAATTCCTGCCTGAAAAAGTTCAGTCTTATTGGGAAAATATTTATACAAACAATATATAAACAAGATATATACAGGATAAATTAGAGACTATCTCTAAGAGAATGTAGTAACATTAAGGAATCTGGGAAATTATTTCATACAGGTCCTAAGACTGAGCTGAAATTTAAAGAAAGCAAGGAAGTGAGACTACATTAAAAGATAGAGATAGACATAGACATAAGCATATATATATACATATATATATATGTGTATATACATATATATGTAAAGCACCAAGCTCTCATCTAGTTGTTTTTTATGTAGGCAGTTCTTAGAGAACCAGAGAAGTTGGGCATAGGGAAGTAGAGATTTCAGTTATTTTTGTTGTCGTCTCCATTATTATAACTAGGAAAAAACTGCATAGATATTAAAATGATGAAACTATATTACAGTATTTGCTACATACCTAATATAGTCTACTGTGGCAATTTAATGAGTAGCTATTCACAAAACTGCCTTAAGAACATATGTAAAAATTGTACAATACATTATTGTGACATTCTTTTTAAAAAATTAATATCTGAATATATGAAAATTTTGTCTATCAATGAGCCTTCCTGAGTTAGAAAGTTAATTATTTTAACAGTTTGCCATCTCTGACATTGCATAGCAGAGGTTGTCTCATAAGAGACTACAGCCTTGATTATTCAAGAAAAAATATACATGTATATTTTTTTCATAAGGTTTCAAAGTTCAAAATAAAGGGGCCAAAGCAGTGGGAATAGAATGGCCAAAAGAAAATAGTTTGTTAGAGATAGGATTCCAGATTAAGAATTGGAATGGATCTCAAAAGTCGATGCACTGCAAACTCTCCAAATTACAGATGAGGAAACTGACGCCCTTAGATATTCAATTAAGGTTTAAAGGGTCACACAACAGAGGCAAGATCTTATTCTGATTCCAAATCCAGTGTAGCTATCACTGTACTAAATTATCTATTTCATGGTATTATCCTATTGTTCATAGTTTGCACCTATGTAAATAATTATCTTAACTGGGCTTCTCTTTCAATACTATTTAAAAGTTAGGGAAAGGGTTTTGTTCATATGCCAGGGGGAATCCCAAATGACTAGCCCACAGCAGGAAAAAAAAGAAAGAGGCAATCTTTGGTCACAACAGTTTCGTGGCCAAAATAAACATGGTAGTTCACTGATACTCAACAAAGCATTTGTCATCTATTTGCTTTAGATAGAAAAACAACACTAGATTGAAAATCAGCCTCTGGAGTTTAGAAATCTGGTATCTGGAGCTAAAATGTAACTATCCCTAAGAGCAAGGAAGTCAAAACAAAAATAAAAGGAAAGTGTGGGGTGGGGGGGAAAGATCTAGGACACCTTAATGCTATATTTCTTCATGACACCAACAGTTTTTAGTTTGGAATAATGAAAAATATGATTTCTTTTTTCTATTCCCAGTTTCCATTATTTCAAGCTATGGTCATAACTTTCCTGAACTTCCTTCAGAAAATTATACAATCATTTTTCCTATGCCATAATCATCTCTCTTCGTGCCAAGCAAACTTTCTTTTGTCATTCTTCCTCCCTTATCGAATTGATCTGCTTCCTCCTTTTTATACCTTCCCTCATTCTATTTCTTATAAAAGTAATCCAATTTTGTAATATCTTCCAAGATCTTTTCCCTAAATTCTACAAAGTCACATTAATTCCATGAGAATTTATATAATTAATGTCTTCAAAGAAAAAGAAAAAATGAAACAATATATTATAGTTATCCAGTAGATAGAAAACCAAATTTTCTGTCCAGAAGACCTGTGATCAAATTTTGCCTTGATGCATTCTGGCTGCATAACTAAATAAATCCCTTAACCTCTTAAACATACCCAATTTTCCATTACTCTCAATTAAACATAAATTGCTGATATTTTAGTGAAGTTCCCACACTGAGTTTTGCACATTGAGAATTCTTATGAAACAATGAAATTGAGAACAAATGGAAAATATATACATAGACATATATACTTCTGTGTTTTGTGTGGTATATATAAAATCAATGTATATCAAATCTCCCTATTGTATACAATTAGCAAAGCCATTACAAATCAAAAAGGTAAGGGAAAAGGACATCTTATCTATCCTCAAAACTTTCATCTAACATGTCAAGTTTTTTGCCTTTGATTCTTACTCCATCAGTTAGAATTTTTGTTTTCTTTAAACTAAGACTACTTAAGTGGCTTTGCTTGTGTTTCAAATAATTCTCTTAAGACTCTAAACTGCAGAACTGGTACTGATCTGAAGTTGTAGAAAATGCTCCTCACCTGCTTCTCCTTTAGCAAATGAAATCATCATCCCCGTCTCCTAAAAAGAGATGGGGAAGGGCTCACCAACAACAAACTGGCCCTGATGGAGGCCAAGTCTTTATTTTCCCTCCACTCTATAATTTTTGAAGATAGAGTTCTAATTTATCTCTAACTAAATGTAAGTGCTTTGACAAGATAAAAGTATGGTGGAGAATTTATTATTTCAATGTATATGATAGCCCCTGGGAATATATCTGCCACATTAGTTCTCCAAGGTCAAAGATTTCTTAGTGTCATTTCTGCAAATTCATTGAGTTTAAGAAAACTCTTGAATAAGTTATAAAGACACAATTTACCCAAACAGGTGTTTTGCTTGTTTTAACCTGTCAAATTATAAATAGCCAAGTAAGTAATTCCCTATTTTAAAATTATTTTTTTTCAACCAATTAACCTAAAAATAGTTTAAGGACATTCAAGATGTAATAATGCTAGCAAAAATTTTTAGATTCCTTCTTTCATATTAAAAATAGTGCTCTACCTGGTATTTTAAGATGCTATTATCTAAAGCATTAGTAACTCATTTTATTTACTATTTGGTATTTAAAGCCCTTCATGACCTACCCCTTTCTACCTTATCAGTCTTATACCTTACACCTTTCCTCACATACTCTTCAATTCAGTGATACTGACTCCTTTACTATTCCTCATAGATGACACTCCATCCCCTAGACTTTGCATATTTTCACTTATTGTGCTCCATGCATTGAATGTTCTCCTTCATTTCTATCTTCTGATTTCTCTGACTCACTTCAAAGTCCAACTAAAATCCCACTTTCTTTAAAAGACTTTCCCAATCCTTAATTCTACTGCCTTCCCCATGTTTGTTTTTGTTTTTGTTTTTGTTTTTGTTTTGTCAGTTTATCTTATCATATTGTCTCCTTCATTAGATTGTGAACTTAATTTTGCCACTCAATTTACCCCAATGTTTAGTACAATGTTAAGCACATAGCAGGTGCTTAATAAATTCTTTTTGACTAACTAATCCTCAGAAAACAGATGCAGTCTGTTTCTAAATCCGTACTTGAAATCTTTGTAGTTTATCAAGATCTTCTCAGTGCTGAGCTGACATGGCCTTCAAGAATCAGCATACCTGAAGACCTGGAGAGAAACGTTCAACAGATAGGAAAGAGATAATTTATGTCAGTAAACATCAATTGATACAACACTTACATTTTTAAAAGAATGGGAATATTATTATTGATTAAGAAATATCATTAAATATGTATTTTCAAAAATGGCAGGGTATCTGAGGACAAAGATTGGTAGTATCCCATCTTAATAGAAAATGTAAGTATAAGGAAAGATTTCATGTCTAATTTTTTTTCAGCAGCAGCAGTCAATTAAATTTCTTTGTTCATCACTTCTTCCTGCTTTAAGAGAAATACTGGATCTACATTTGGTCACCCAGCTTAATCAAGAATAATTCTTGAAATAAATTCAATTAATTATTTTACCCATCAAATACAAGCATTTTAAGACAGTTTTCAAAGAGGTTTAGTTGGAGAAATTTCAATTAACATAGGGAGAGGAATGCATAGAGAAGGAGTGAACACAGTTTCTGAATGTATACATGATGTCAAGGGTAGTGAATCTTTTCTCTGCATACGAATTAGAAAGACCCAGCACCTATTAGTGCTGGTTTCAAATTTCACCAAACTAATCCATATTCATGTTCAAAAATGGGATTTATTCCTTATTTCTAGGTATAAATTATGCCCTAGACAATTCTTTCAATAATCTGTTTAATGTGATTTGATTTTTATTGAGAATAAGTGAATTACAAAAACACAAATTGAATGGATTTTCTTCATTTTAAATTAAAATTGAAAAAAATGCTTCAAAAGAATAAAAGTAAAATAAATTAGAGAGACAATGACTTTCCATGGAAAGTACTCTGGCATTGATCCATTTTATTCAGACTAAGACATGCATCCACTAGATCCTTTGCCCTTCCTCTTAACTAATCTAAACCTTACCTATATTTCAAATCTCAGTTTAAGTCACCCTCCAACTGTCAGTCCACATTACTTCTCTTCCTTGAATTCTTTAATCACTTAGAAATCTGTGCCACATATTTTAGCACGCAAGTGTAAACTCTTTGATCACTGTCATTTCTGTTGTTCAATCAGTTCAGTCATTTCTGATTCTCTGTGGCTCCACTGGGGGTTTTCTTGGCAAAGATACTGGACTAATTTGTCATTTCTTCTTCCAGCTCATTTTAGAGATGAAGAGGCAAACAAGATTAAGTGACTTGCTCAATATCACAGAGCTAGTAAGTGTTTGAAGGATTTGAACTCAGATCTTCCTGACTCCAAGGCTCAAAGCTCTATCTACTGAGCTAACTCACTGCCCAAACTCTTTGATATCTTCTCTAATTAGGGGAGATCTTATCTCCCCAAAACTCCTTAAAAAGAGGCAGATATCTTGTTCTTCTTTTAGAAGCCCATTATTATGGGAAACATATGGCATAAATTTTGTTAATCAGTTGATCAATTACCAACAGGCATAGCCTAGGCAGTGAAATTTAAATGTATTCAAAGGAAATTTAATTAGTACCCAGAAACTTTCAGAAGGGGGGGGGAACGCTCAGAAATAAAGCACATATTATCCTTCTACTGTAATTAATGAGGCTAATTAGTAACCTGGAGATAAATTAACAAGATAAAATAGAGTGAACTGTCCTAAAAATTTCCTTTCATTCTGATATTTTTCAATTTTAATGCTATCCTTTGAAGAAGACCAAAGATGTATTTCCCTGCTCACCTTCTTCACACCAGACCAGAAACAGGTTTGGAGCTTAATAGTTTCCTGGGTAGCTGTTCAAAAAATGAAAAATGGGACAGTAAAGATCCAAGAGGAAGTGGGGAAAAAAGTGTGCTTATTATAGCCCACCAGGGATGTTATCTAGAAAGGCAGCACAAAGTCTTTTGGGTTGCAAGGAAATGTACATAGCTTATATTCTAAATCTCTCCACAAGTTCCTGAAGGCTAATTCAATTCTCCCCCAGAGTTCAAAGCC
This sequence comes from Myrmecobius fasciatus, assembly GCA_023553655.1. Classification (NCBI taxonomy): domain Eukaryota; kingdom Metazoa; phylum Chordata; class Mammalia; order Dasyuromorphia; family Myrmecobiidae; genus Myrmecobius; species Myrmecobius fasciatus. The sequence goes on along the minus strand of JAJPUD010014009.1, from coordinate 6,475 downwards.
TGACCAACAGAGAGTAGAGTTTGAAGTAAAAAAGTGGGATGGTGCAGTTTCCACACTTTGAAGCCCAGAAAAAGAAGAATCATTTCACAGACTTGAAAGCATTCACACAAAACAGCCTTTCTTTTCCTTCTCTACTGCCACCAAAAGGAGAAGTTACTATATGTTGTCGCCACATCAAACTCCTTGTAATAACTCAATCTCTATTTATAACACTTTTCCATGTTTTAAATTTAATTTTCACTTTGCCCATTTAAAATAACAGTGCAAAATTTTTTTTTCAGAATTCTCAAGTGATTCTTTCCTTCTTATTCAGTTGAGTCAATTCTTGAGAGAATAATTCATGACAGTGTTGATCTAGAAGAATCTAGAAAACTGCAAGTGATTTTTAAATACATTATCTTTCTGCATTATCATTAACCATAATTAACATAAAAGGTATTCAGGCTTTTGCTTCATTATTAAAAAAATAAATGTTTTATAGGAACCATTCAACTATGGATTCTCTTATACAAAAGTAATCTACTGTATAACCCTGGAATGCTTTTGGTCAACAGACCTAGAAGCTATGAGGTAAGTTTTTGAGATAAGAGAAATTATCAGGCAGCAATCTACCTATATTGTCTCTCAATAAATATTTGCTTATTAGAGTATTGAAGTGATAGGATTTTATTACATTGATCAATAAACATTCATTAATTTTCTACTACACGCCGGGCATCAGTGCTAGATACCAGGGATACCAAAGCAAAATATAGATAATCATTGACTTCAGAGAGGTAATGTTCTAATAGGGGAATACACCACAATGTCAAGCTCTTTCCAGGAAGCGTGGATTTAATTATTGTACACAGAGCAAAAGCAAAGATGGGAAGAGGTTAGAGGTGAGGAGAAAGTGCACAATTTCATGTTGTCACCCACAACACGAGCAATGCATTTTAAATTAGGAATTCTTAGCCATGCCAAAAATTTTAATAGAAAGATCAAGCAGAAATGAGAAATGATAGCTTCCTGCTGCTCTTGTAAGGATCTGGAGTCTAGAAGGTTGGATTGAGACTAACTGATGTGAATAGGATGTAATTTCTCAGCTCCCCATGGCTAGGGGGAGAAGAGTTTTAAAGGGTTGTGCCCTTAGGTGGGCATTCTATTATCATCTTCTCAGGCTAAAGAGCTGAACTTTGGAAGAAGAATGAAACTTTTAGAACACCATGGAATGCTCATCCATGGGGATTTGTAATTCCTGGCATCATGCTGTTCTCAGCAGGATCAGTATTTATGAGAAAGACCTAAAGGTAATTTCTGGGGAAAGAATGTTTCCATGACTTTCAGGAAAACAGTTGGAGGTTAGAGCACTACTGCTAACAGCTCCACGGATCTCTAGACCAGCATGCACTGAGCACTAATTGTAAATTCCTACCTGTCTTTGACAGCTCTGGAGGATCAGGAATTGGCTGCCCTCACAATGCTGGTGCTTCAGGGTATTGCTAACACATTGGCTGCCTCTTCGACCTTCTCTTGCAGCTAGACTAGTTTTCCCACCAGGACTAGCCACAGAATGTATGCATCAGCTTTCCTTAATGTTGCCCTCCTGTAAATGGACCACAGTAAACATATTGAGCAGGCTAGAGGAAAAGCTGAAGATGAATGGTTTAAACTTCTTATCTGTCAATGAGACTAGGGAACATCTGGAGCAAGCAGTTATTGAACTTCATTAGAGCAGCAAGGATTGGTAGGCTTAACTGTAATCTCTGAGCCTCAGTTTAACAAATGGAAGAAACCAAAGAGGGATTTCAGCAGTAGAGTAAGGGAGCTCTGGGATGACCTCAGTGAAAAAAAATGAGATTCACTCTTCCCTGACAGAAACTAACATATCAGTGTGCACTAACTGTCAAGCAACATTCACAAGTTAAGGAATAAAACACAAGTTAAGGAAATATAAGGAGAATGAAGAAACTGCTTTTTAATTCATACCAAAAAGAGAGGAGAAAGAAAAATAGTGGGGGAAGGGAAGATAGAGGTAGGTTGAAAAACAGGGGAGAGAGAGGGAGAGAGAAAGGACATTAAGAGACAGCTAAAGAAAGGGGGAGTGGGAGGGAGACGATGAGATTCAGAGACAGACCTTCTGAATTACTTGAGCGGTAGGTATCTGTATATAATTGGTAAAAACATCCATAAAACCTTGTAGCCCTTCTACTGAGTGACTTGGAGAATAGAGTTCCTATTGCTTTATTAGCCTCTGCCTTTAGATCAGTTCAGAAAAAGGGGAAACAACAGGGAGGGGGAAGGGAAGTCCCAGAAAACTCCAAAGGATGCAGAATGCAGCCATTGTAATCCATTCACATTCATGTTCTAGGTCAAAATGAAGTGACCCTAAGTTGTGAAAATGCATTTCTAACCAAATGCATTTAATAATTTTAAGTACTCATGTCTCTTCAGTGTGGAGCAATGTCATTTACTACAGTATATTGCTGTCTGGGGTTGTGAATCTACTCAAAAAACACCACCAGGTCATAAGTATTATCCTCACTTACAGGGAGAGGAAGTGAGGAATAGAGGGGTTGAAAACTGTGTATAGAGTCTCAAATAGATGTTTCCCCTGACTGGCATTTCTCCTGGCCAACAAGATTTTTTGTTTTATTTTGTTTAATTAAAATCTGGATTATTGGTCTAAACATAGAACTGAAAATTTTTTTATTCTCACAATAATAAGAATCCCATGCTTTCAAAAATCATACCAAAGATTTTTAGAGTGATAAGGGGAAGGAGGGCTTAGAATTTGCTCTAAAAGCTTGGCAGACAATTCCTGAACTATGCCAACTATAACTTTTTGGCTAAACTGATGAGCTATGTACCATCTTCACAGCAGTGCAGCTGGAAAGATTCTTTCAGTCATTTGGCAAGGATGCTATAGAAAAGATTACTACTTTGGTAGGGAGATTGGATTAAATGACCTCTAAGGTCCCTGCCAACCTTAAGATTTTATGATTCATCTCCCCTTACAATTTGGCTTCCATCCCCATTGCTCATTGAAAGTGCTCTCTTAAAGGTCACAAATTTTAAAGACCTCTTTATTGAGAAACTCAAGCTATTTCCCACTCCTTGCTCTTCCTTTTTTTAAAAATCTCTCTGCAGCATGTAATGCAATTGACCATCTCTTTCATTTTGAAGAGTAAGGAAATAAAAAGAGAAAAGCTAGCTACCTTCAAAGAATTCAAATCATCGGGCCCTAAACTATATTCCAGGGTACTGAAATAAAAGTCTATCAACAAGACTTCTTTACATGATTGGTCATACAATCCCTACCCTCCAGGTAGGGCTTTGTTAAGGGAAGCCACAAACATAAACATGTATATTGGCTTGTAAATACAAAATAAATCAAAGAAATTTGGGACAAGGAGAAAGGATCTGAGAGTGATCAGGAACTCTAATTTAGTAGAACTCAAGGTGATCAGACAAACCTTTCCCCTTTAAAAATGAATATAGGGATTTAAAGATATAGAAGTAAGAAGGTAATGCATTGAAGGCATGGAGCTTTTAAAAAGATGTGGAGACTGAAGATGAACTATCATGTATGAGGAGCAACAAATAGGCCAGGATTTCCGGAGCATAGTAAAGGAAAGTAATGGGTAATAAGCCTACATAGGTGACTGAGAATTAGATTTTAAATAAAACTTGAAATAGCATAAAGATATCATTAGACACATAATTCAGTCATGTTAATTTCTATACCTCTTTAGATATATCTTTTCATTTGGTGCCTGACAATTATGCAAAGGATGGATGGGAGATAAGGCAGACTTTAGTGAGGGAGGAAGGTGGAATTCTATTGCAGTAGTCTAGACTAGATATGATGAGAGATTGAATTAAGATAGAGGCTATGCTATGATACAGATATGAAAGATGTGGAAACAGAAGCAATAAGACATGGAAATTGTTTGTGTTTAGGACATGAGGAAATGCAGATTTGAAAATGTAATTGAAGTAATTAGAAGCCCTCAACAGAAAAAGGAGATGGATTGGAACAGAGAAAAGAGAAGTTCTGTTTTGGATATAGGTTTAATTACTGAGCTATTAATGATCATCTTTAAAGCTAGTTGATGAGTGAGAGAGGTGCCTTAAGACTAGAAATAAAAATAAATTCTCCAGATTTTCAAAAATAGGAAATAAAGCAAATGTTTCTAACTATAGGCCTTTAAAAAATAAAATAAAGTAAATCCAGCCATGCAAGGATGATCATTTTTAAGCATTCTACAGACTCATTGTATCATCACCTACCAACAAAGGCTACTTAAAAGGGCTTACCATTAAGATACTAAATCTATTAGGAATTTTTTCCTAAATGATTATCTTGCTGCTGAGGAGGGCTTTGGAACGCAGAGTTTTAGATATTCTTAAAGAAGTGATGTCAAATTCAAATAGAAACAGGTGCCACTAAACTGTGCATAAGGTCTCTGTGGTTTACATATTGATTTAAAAAAATACATGTTAACATTCTTAATGTTATTGCTTATTTATTTATTGCTGAGGCAATCGGGGTTAAGTGATTTGCGCAGGGTCACACATTTTAAAATTTATTTTGCTAAATTCTCAGTTACATTTTAATCTGGTTGCTGCACTTAGGAGTGTTGTCCATTTGCTTGATACCTTTGTTACAAGGGTCTGAAGTACCAGTAGAGGGGCCCAACTTCCACCCCACTCCAGGACGCTCCCTCTTTGATCTCATAAATCAAGGTTTAATCCTCCTGCTCTATTTGCTGAGTACAAATAAACAGGCCTCCCACATTCTGATACATGAATCAGTCTTATACCCAGTCATTCTGCCTCCCAAAAGACAAACTGAGCCACATCATAATATATACTTTCTCATCTTCTAACTAGTAGGATATAAGCTCAGGGAGGACTACTGTTGCTTTCATATCTATCTCCTCAGCGTAGTGCCTGAGACATAGTACATATTTAATAAATACACAGTAAATAATTAATAAATTGTTGAGAATCAATTAATTCTCACATTAATCTCTCTATCAAATTAATTATTATGAAGAAAAGGGGAATTCTTTACTTACACACCATTCAATCCATACTCTAAATCAAATACCCAGTGACCATCTTCCTAGTAAAATCTACTCTATTACTGACAGAATTAACTATATTATATTCCTCCTTTTATAGTACAGAGGGTAATTAACAACAAAGGGCAGCTGCAAACCTCTGGGCATACATCTGCTGCCCCTTCAGACTCTATTAGCTTTTGAGGTTGGTGTTCATTCCTTGTAAAATTCTAAAACATGTTATTAAGAGACCAGCTTGAGCTCTTTATCAAGGGAAGAAATGGCCACCACAAGAGAGCATTGATACATTCAGAATAAATCAGACTAGCCAACAGTTATTTCCTTTACAACAGTGTTACTAGAGTAGTGGATCAAAAAGAGTTCATTTACATAGTACATTTTTACTTCAAAAGAGTACATGACAAAGTGGCCCACAATACTTTCATAAACAAGATGGAAAAATGCATTGTAAGTGATGAAGCTCTGACTCATCCTTACTTTAATCCCCAGTTTCATAAATGAGTTGAATCTCCAGAGTATGGCTAGTTACATTTCCCTTTCAGAATGCTAGGTGTATCTTTGGTGAATCATGGGATAAGTCTCTAGTGCCCTTGGCTAAAGCCCTTAACAATGCTAAGGGCTGCTTCCTTAAGATTTTCACTAGAGAATCAGGTCAATCATCATTAAATGGGGGGTTTTTTGTTTGTTTTGTTTTTGTTCGCTTTCTAGACAGAGGTACCTGTTAAGGTGGAACAATACAAATAATTTGTATAAATAATTTCTCAAAAAAGTCTATCATTCTTCCAGTCAATTAATATTTATTAAGCATCTACTATGTGGTAAGCACTGTGCTAAGTGAAAGAAAAGTAAGGAAGGACACAGGAAAAATAATAACAGCAAAACAACTCTTGTTCCCAAGGAGTTCATAGATTAGTGGTGGCAGGTAATATGCACATAACTATGTAAAATCAAGATAGATACCTAATTAATAGAGGAGTAATTTCAAAGGAAAGGTTGGATAAAGGCTTTTTGCAAAAGGCAATATGTTAGAGGAGACAGAGATGGGGAGGCATGGACATGGAGTTTGTAAAATGTAAAAATGCCAAGAATCAGGAGATGGGAGTGTGGTACATAAGAAGCAGCAGGGTGGCCAGTCTACACATTGTAGAGGAAATGAAGGAGGAAGGTAAACAGATTTTGGACTCAATTCTGGAGACAAAAAGGAACCAGTATAGTTTATTGAATAAGAGGGACATTATGGTTAGAATTTCATTTTAAGATCAATTAATTAATTAACCAAAAAACAATGGTTAATTAAACCATTAAGAAGGTTTAATGGCTGAATATACAATTGATTGAAATGAATAGAGACTTGAAAAAGGAATAGGCTATTATAGTAGTCCAAGTGTGAGGTAGTAAGAGCCTGC
>JAJPUD010014008.1:32024-42121 GCA_023553655.1 Myrmecobius fasciatus | reverse complement strand
GTTGGTGGAACTGTGAACGGATCCAACCATTCTGGAGAGCAATTTGGTGCTATGCTCAAAGAGTTATCAAACAGTGCATACCCTTTGACCCAGCAGTGTTTCTACTGGGCCTATATCCCAAAGAGATTTTAAAGGAGGGAAAGGGACCCACATGTGCAAAAATGTTTGTGGCAGCCCTTTTTGTAGTGGCAAGAAACTGGAAATTGAAAAGATGCCCATCAATTGGAGAATGGCTGAATAAATTATGGTATATGAATGTTATAGAATACTATTGTTCTGTAAGAAATGACCAACAGGAGGATTTCAGAGAGGATTGGAGAGACTTGCATGAACTGATGCTGAGTGAAATCAGCAGAACCAGGAGAACATTATACACAGCAACAGGACTATACGATGATCAATTTTGATGGGCATGGTTCTCTTCAACAATGATGTGATTCAAACCAGTTGTGCTGCGATGAAGATAGTCATATACATCCAGAGAGAGGCCTGTGGGAACTGAGAGTGAACCACAACACAGCATTTTAACGCTTTCTGTGAATATTTCCATGCATTCTGTTTTCCTTCTTAGGTTGTTTTTTTTTCTTCTTCTCTTTCTAGATCTGATGTTTCTTGTGCAGTAAGATAACTGTATAGATATGTATACATGTATTGTATTTGTCATATAATTTATCCTATCTAGCATGTATTAGATTACCTGTCATCTAGGGGTGGGGGGCGGGGGGAGGGAAAGGAAAAGCTTTGGAAAAAAAAGTTTTTTTTTTTTTGCAAAGGTCAATGTTGAAAAGTCACTCATATGTTTTGCAAATAAAAAGCTTTATTAAAAAAAAATAGAATAACATGATGCGATTTAGGTTCTGGGAATCACAGATCCCGAGCTGGAGGAGACCTCAGGGGCACCCAGCCCACTTTGGGATGAGGAAGCAGAGGTGTGAAAGGTTGGCACTTTTCCAAATTGATACCAGGAGCACATGGGCAGGATTCACACTCAGATCTCATGCTCACCCCCCCCCCCCAAAACAAACTTCAGCACTTTCACCTTCAAAGAGAAGGGGAAGAAAGGATAGATAAGGGCTCCATCCTGGGGACAAATTTCTCCAAAAAAGTGGGAAATCCCTTCCAGTCCCTTCCTGGTTTCCCCTTCTGTCCCCTCCCCCATATTTTCTCTCATTTTTTACTCTTGCCTCTTCTGATTTTTCTTCCTCCCTCCTTTCTATTGTCTCATTTTCTTATTGCCTCTTCTCTTTCCTTACTCCCTTCTCTCTTCTATTTCTCTTCTGTCTCTTCCTGTGTATCTGTTGGTCTGTGTCTGTCCCTGTCTCTGCCTCTGTGTATGAGTCTGTCTCTATCTCTAGATATCTTTATCTGTTGGTTTGTCTCTGTCTCTGTCTCTGTGTTTCTGAGTCTGTCGCTTTGTGTCTGTCTCTGTCTCTCTTTGTCTCTGTGTCTCTGCTTGTCTGTTGGTCTCTGTCTCTCTGTTTCTGAGTCTGTCTCTTGTCTGTCTCTCTGTGTCTCTGTCTCTGAGTGTCATTTTGTGCCTGTCTCTTCTCTCTTTGTCTCTGTCTCTTTGGCTGTCTCTCTCTGTCTCTGTCTCTTGTCTGTCTCTCCCCCCTCTATCTCTTTTTCTCTCTTCCTCTCATTTCCTGCCCTTGTTCTAGAATCCAGCCCATCCCCCTATGGCCATAAATGATGTCTGGAAGACCCCAAAACAAGTGGATTTTTTGTGCCCCCCCCGTACCTCCCTACTGTTAAATAAAAATAGGAAAACCTTGCAGAGCCCGTGGAGCTGCGGAAGAGCCTCTCTGGGACTCTTTGTGCATGACGGCCTCTCCGGGCCAAGGCAGGCCAGAGATTGGATCATTAATCACCTCCTCTATCACTCAAGGCTGCAGCTAAAAATAGGAGCGCCCAGAATACCTTGCTGATTTTTATGAGGCTACAGACAGATAGATGCCCCCCCCCCCCCGCAGTCCTGGGCTGCCCAACCCGCGGCACCCAAGCCACTCTGGGGGGCGCCAGACATTTCCCAGGCAGGGAATTCTCAGGATCACACACTCCCCCAGCAGGGAGGGGACCCACAGGCCTTGTGGAAATCCCCTCCGCCAGGTCCTTGACCAACCAGCCTGGAGCCTCTGCTGAAGATGCAAGGGAGGGGCAGCCCCTTCCCCCCACCCAGGTGAGGGGCCTCTCTGCATCTTGCCCACAGAGTTCTGTGGCTCAAACCCCACACTTCCTGGGACAGCATCTCAGAGCGGTCTCCAGGAGCGCCTTTCGGGGGGTCCGTGACCTTCATGATCATACGGAGACATTCTGCTTCCAAATACGGTGACTATCCATAGATTTGCCCCAGATAAGTAAAACCTCCCGGGAGGCCCGCAATCATTCTCTGGGCTCAAAGTGAGCCTGAGACCAAGATGTAATAAGTTCCCAGGCTGCCCCCTGCACCCATGGCTGCCCCTCCCCCACTGGGCTCTCCAAGGGGCACAGGCTTTACATTAATGTCATTCGATCCTCCCAATGGCCCTGGGAGGATAGTATAATTATTAGCTACATTTTACACATGAGGCTGGTGTGCCTAAGGCCGTGCAGCCAGTACATGTCTGAGGCAAGATTTGAACTCAGTTCCTGGGACGCTTCAGATCCAACCCCATCCACCTTGCTCCTGAAGGGCCCCTGGTTAGCTAATGTTTGCCTTGGTAGCCTCAGTATCTGGCATGCAAAAAAGGTCTGCTGATTGACTAATCGTGACTTTGAGCTCAGGGCGCCTCCAGGGGAAGAGTGGAGGGGGGAATGCTGCAGCTGTGGGACCCCCAGGTGGAGGCCAGAGGAAAACCCAATAAGTTCTGCCTCCTCCTCCCCGCCATTACTTCTCCTTCTCTCCTCCCCTCCATCCCTCCCATCTTCCCCCAGTGTTCCTCCATCCTCTCCTCCTCTCCCTCTCCCCTCATTTCTGCAGCCTTTAAGAGAAGGAGCTCAGGCTTTCTGGGTCAGGCTGGTGACTGGCGCTAGCGGCGTTATTGAGCTGCCGTCCAGAGAACCTTTGAAACGGTCTTTGGGCTCCGAAGGCTTCCACAAGCTCCGGTCAATGTGAGATCCCGTTAATTACGAATGTGAGGCTGTCAAGGCAGGCTCAAGGAGGCTTCTGGGAAAATCAACAAGAGGATCAGGCATTTTCATTACCGAATGAACTCTCCCCCGGACCAGGAGAAGGCAGATCTTATCTAAGAACCAGGGGACAAAAATAGGAAACGAATGCCTTCTGTGATGAATCGTGAAAGGAGAAGAGCAGGCCGAGAAGGCCCCCGCCAGCGGGCTCCGTGGCCACAGCCGTTCTCATGCCGTTAAACAGCCACAGACAATTGGGCGCCGCAAATGCGCTTGGCTTAAAGGCCTCAGTCGCGGCCCCCTAACAAAGGCTCCCCTGTGGTTTCCAGTGCTCCTTCTGAGAGCTTCCTCCCTCCCTGCCCCCTCTCCTCACCTTGGGCCCCACAGCAAGCCTCCCTCCACCCTGAGAACATGATTTCAGCCTGTCTTTCTATAAGAAAATTAGTTGAGGAGGACCACAGGATGATACATTCAGAGCTAGAAGGCCCTGGGAGGCCCTTGACCAAGCTCTTCAGGGTGACACAGATCCTGGCTGAGGCAGGATTAGATTTCGGGGCTTCCTGCCAGCTGCAGGGTCCAACATCATGAATCAGGGAAGCCCCAGGCCTGGTCCTATCCCACGCCGACCCTTCCAGCCACAGTGAATGGTGGCAAGTCATAGAATTTGACAGTATCCAAAGGATGGGAGCTTAGGCTCTCCCGTGGACAATGGAGAGGCGCATAGTAGGTATACATAGGCTGCAACCCTGCCAAGGAACTCGAGGGGAGACACAACATAAATGACATCACCAAAGCCACCCTCAAATGAAAAAAAAGCAAACAGACCAGGCCAAGGAGTGAGGGGGAGGGATAAATGATGAATGGTGGGCCCTTCCTCCACCCTCCCCCACTTCCACCTGCCACCATGTTCCAAGAGAACTTGAGAGAGGCCGCCAGTAATGGAGGGGGGGGGTGGACTCTTGCCATGCAGTTATGGGAAGACATGCCCCCAATCACAGAGGGGGATTAGGCAAAGATGGGGGAAGGCAATGCCACGCTAATGAGATCACGGATCGATGGGCATAAGTTAGAGCATCGCCACGAAAGTACGGTCCTTTTTGACCGAGGCAAATCCCAGACCACCCAACATGGAGAGGTTGGGATACACATCAGCAGAGCGGGAGCCCAGGCGGATGAAATCATGGGTCATTGGAATATCGATTGAGATGTCCAGTTATACGGTAATGTAGTTAGGAGATCGGGCTGCCATAAATCATCGAATTAGAGAACTTGAGAGCAGAAAGGGACGTGAGTGGCCTCTAATCCAAGCCCTTCACTTTGCAGGGGGGTGGGAATTGAGGCCCAGCAAGGGGAAGAGTTTGCCCAGAGCCTCACAGCTCCAACCAGAATCTAGATCTCATGAAAGAATCCCAGGATCGCAGAGTTGGACGTGGGCCCACCTTCCAGCCTATGGCTCCTTCCTCCTCAGCCGTCTCTACAGTGGTTCTCCCTAAAAGAAAGCTATCCCCATGGATGGTGGAAACAAAATGGAGGACATGGGGGTGACAGAATCTTATTGAAGCTAATGGGCCTAGAATCAGGAAGACCTGGATTCAAATCAGATACATTCTAGCCAGGCAAGTCACTTAACCCAATTTGCCTAAGGTTTTCCTTATCTGGAAAATGAGGATCCTGATATCCCCTATGTCCCAGGGCTATAGTGAGGATCAAATGAAATCACTTGGTAAAGAACTTTGCCAACCCTGAAGTCCTATACAGACGCTGGCTATCATTAGCACTGCTCTGTTCTAAGCAATATGACCAATTCAGAGATCCTTGGAGAAACCCACAAGAACTGAGACCAACAGAACCAGAACACCACACAGTAGCAAAAAAATGGGGAAACGGGAAAAACAAAGACTAAACACCATGCAATAGTAAAAACCGTGGAAACTGGAAGGACAAAGACTAAACAACAGCCATAGCAAAACCGGGAGAAACAGGAAGGATAAAGATTAAACACCATGCAATAGCAAAAACCCTGGAAACCGGAAGGACAAAGACAGCAAAAACCATGGAAATGGCAAGGACAAAGACTAAATACTATGCAATAGAAAAAACCCTGGAAACCGGAAGGACAAAGACAGCAAAAACCATGGAAATGGGAAGGACAAAGTCTAAACAACACTAAATAGCAAAAACTGTGGAAATGGGAGGGGCAAAGACTAAACACCTCATAATTATAATCATTGATTCAGAGACAGAAGGGATCTTAGAGGTCACCAAGTCCAAACCCCCCTTTCTACCGACTGGGAAACTGAGTCTTAGCAAGGCTAAGAGATTTGCTTAATGCTACATGGGTAATAAGTTTCCAAGGAGAGTTCTGAATTCAGGTTTTCCTCCCGCCAAGCCTGGAGATCGATCTGCCACATTGTGCTGAGAAAACAGAGCGCCTTCCCTTCTTCAGGGAGGTGGGGGAGGGGGGCACACAGGTGCAGAACATTGCATACCTATCAGACTCAGCTGATAAGCTGGTTACTTTTGCTAAATTGTTTTTTCATTTTTTGTAATTCCTTTCTTTCCGGAGAGACTTACATGGACTGATGCTGAGTGAAGTGAACAGAACCAAGAGAACATTGTCCACCACAACAAGATTGTGTGACGATGAACTGTGATGGACAATCAGGTGATTCAAGGCAATTCCAATAGATTTGTGATGGAGAGAGCCATCTACATCCAGAGAGAACTATGGGAAGTGAGTGTGGATCAAAGCTTAGTATTTCCACCTTTTTGTTGTTGTTTTTATTCCCTTTTGATCTGATTGCAGCATGATGAATATGGAAATATATTTAGCAGAATTGCACATGTTTAACCTATATTGGATTGCTGATGAGTTGGGGATGGAAGGAGGAAAAAACTGGAAGGTTTTGCAAGGAGGAGTGTACAAAACTAGCTTTGCATGTATTTGGAAAAATAAAAGACTATTTTGAAATTTCCTTTTTAACAGAAGGCCAATGCCTTCCCTTAATTTAGGCATCAGAGAATAAGGGGGGGTCTCTCTCCCATCTGCATTAGAGAAAGTCCTCTTCCATTGCATCTGCATGAAACACTTCTTCTCTCCCCTTCACAGAAGTATATAGAAAAGATCTCTTTCTCTCCTCTACATCAGTAGCAGATGGGTCTCTCCTCCACACTGGCTTCCTACATCTGCCCAAGAGAAGCCCTGACTAGCGAATGATCCAAGGAGTCTCTAATCTTCTGGACCTGGTCACTGAGAATGCAGAACAGGCCTCTTGCTGAGATGACCCCCCCCCGGCCAGGGATAAAGTGGGGGGCGAGTATGATGTTGTCCTCTGCTCTGTACATCAAAGTCCATGGGCTGTTGACTCACGTGGAGGCCTCTCAGTGGGGCTTTGGCCCATGTCCTTCCAGCACCCTTGAGCTGCCTGAGGTGGGGGAAGGGCTGTCTTGGGTCTTTTCCTCCTCTCTCTGCCCTACCTCAAATAGTGACCTCAGCAGCCTCATCATGCTGCCCAGAGCCCCTCGAGCTTCAGGCCCATAGCAGCACTGCCCCTTCACCACCCCAGACACCCAAAGGCAACACATCCACTCAGAATTTATCAGGTCTCTCTGGAGGTGGAGAGCAGCTTTTTATTAGAAGTCCTTTGGAACTGATCTCAGATCACTGTATTGATCAGAGTAGCTAAGTCATTCAAAGTTGATCATCATTACAACGTTGCTGTTACTGAGCGCCATGGTCTCTTCTGCTCCCTACGCTTTGAATCAGCTCAGATTTTTCTGAACCCTCTTCTCTCTCCACCCCAGTGATTTCTTATAGTATTCCATCACAATCATACAACACAACTTGTTCAGCCATTCCCCAGTTGATGGTCATCCCCTAAGTTTCCAATTCTTTGCCACCACCAAAATCAATATTTTTGTACATCTAAGTCGTTTTTCTTTTTTCCTTTGATCTTTTTGAAATACAGATCTAGTCATGGTATTGCTAGTTCAAATTTGGGACATGCACAGTTTTATGGCTCTTTGAGCCTATTAGTTCCAAATAGCTCTTCAGAATGATTGGCTCAGTTTACAACTGCACTAATAGTGCATCAGTCTCCCAATTTTTCCACATTGCTTCCAGTATTTGTCATTTCTAGTAGGTCAGAGTTGTATCAATGTGCATTTCTCTAATCAGCAGTGATTTAAATCACTTTTCATGTAACTTTTGATGGTTTTGATTTCTTTTTCTGGAAACCGCCTGTTCATATTCTTACACTATTTATCGACTGGGGAATGGCTCTTATTTTCCTAAATTTGAATTGGTTTCCTATATATTGGATTAAAGAAACCTTTATCAGAGAAACTTGCTGTAAAACATTTTGATATTATTTCATTTATAGTACCTCTTTAACAAAATGCACTTTCCCTGCTTTTCTCTTTTAATTAGATCTATTTGTGCTTTTGCTTTGTCTGGATCATGGCAGGTACCCTGGCCTTTTTTACATCAATTAAAATATAATAGATTCTGCTCTAAGAGATGCTGCTGAGAGTTTGCCAGGCTGGCCGGCTCCTATTAATGGGGCCAGGGCAACTCTGTGCTCCGGCTCCATCCGGGAGGAAGCCCAGCTGGGCGGATGGTTATAGAGAGAATGAGAAACAGAGCAATGAACTTATTCCTTCTTTCCATGTTACTTTGCATAGTTATTCTACCCTATCCCTGAGTCCTCGGATTGTTCTCCCAATTTCCAGGCTTCAAGCCGAGAGACTGTAGAACTGCGAGGAAGGAAACCCAAAGATGCCGGGCCTTTCAGCTGCCCTTGTGGGTTGGAGGGCTGCTCACACTCACCAATTGTGCAGTTACTGGGACACAGCTTCAAATGAGAATCCCAGGGGACTCAAATCTAAAAGGCGAGGGACCAGCCAGTCAGAGACATACGGTCCTCAAACCCAAACATTCCTATTTATGATCCAAGAGCCATAAAATTGCTTCATAATTATTTGACTTTCAACCAAAGCAAGACTAATTTACTCATTTAAGGATAAAACACATCTGGGTCCCCACTGTGGTTCACATGCTGGTCTATGTCAGGACTCAAAAGCTCTCTTCTCTATTCCATTTTACGAATTATAGCAAGAAAGGCAACGGAACCAGGAAAAACAGAGTTCAAATCCTTCCTGCCTCAAACACATACTGGTTATGTAACCCTAGGCCAACCACTTCTCTCTAGACTTCAGTTTTTGTTTTGGTTTTGGTTTTTTTAGTTTAATGTAAGAAGCCTGGATTGGGTCAGCTCTAAATGTACTTCCGGTTCTAAGTTCTACCTTGGAAGGGAACAGTGGACCCAGAAACAAATTTAGGCCCAGGTGGTCCCTGGTAGTGCTCCTATGAAGGACTCTGCCTTCTCTATCCCATGCTTGCCACACCCAGGTAGGACGGGCAGCTGGGCCACAACCCAAATCTGAGCCAGGTTTCTTTCTGCACAGACCCACCATGTGTGGGGAATATCCCAGAGCTTAGTAATTACTTTTGTGAATTTTCTTCCACGAAAGGCAAGATTCATTTTAAACTGTGAATTTTATAAGCCAAATAAATCATCATTTCACTTGCTGTGAATCCAAGTAATTAAGTACTTAGATCTAATTATCATCCTAGCTACTTCTCTGCTGCCGAAATCTGTCTTTAATAATTCAGAGTTTGATTACCCAAACCAGACATTAGGAAGCCACCACACACCATTAAGATTTGGGTTTACAAAAGAAATTAGCCATATAAGCCCCTTCCAATTACCTGTCTTAAAAGAAAATGGACACCAAAAAGAAGGGGTCTTGAGAAAAGCAAATAATAAGCGTAAATTGCAGGGAGAAAACTAGATTAGAGATATAGGACTGCAGCTTTATACTTATATAATCTTGTACCAGTCAATTCATTCATAAGATTAAGAAGTGGAAAGATTTCAGAGATCACCTTGTCTAATTCTTGCATTTAAAGGTAACCTTGAATGAAAATTTTTTTAAATAAAATTGTACAGATAAGGAAACTGAGGTCCCAAGAAATTAAAGTTCATAGACATAGTAAGTGACAGAACTGGCAATCAAATCCAGATTCTCTGCCCCTAGATCCATTATTCTTTTCAAACTAACCCTATAATTGACACATACCAAATCCCAACACTGCCACCATCTCATGTTGCCTCCTTGACACAATTCAATACTGAACAATGATTAAGCCATTGAAATATATCACAGAGGTTACGAAGACAAATATATATATATATGTATATATATGTATACATACACACACATATATATATATATATTTCCTATGGAATAAAAAATGTGACCTGAGTGAAGAATGTCACCTCTCTGGGCCTCAGTTTCCTCATGTGTAAAAATGAGAGGACTGGACTAGTTGATCTAGCAGTAAATCCTATAATCCTAAAGGTTTCTCAGATCTAAACTTTTTTGCCTGGCATTCAAGATTCTCTATGATTCCACTGACCCAGATTTTCACCCTTATCTCCCAATACTCCCCAAGTAACCAGCCTTCCACTTGGGTTCAAGATCTCCACCTCCTTAGGGAAAGATCATGAGACTGGAGCTGAGAAGCACTTTCTTCCTTCAAGGCTGTGCTACCAGCCCCACTTCCTGCTAATGCTGTCCCTCTAGGCTCACTCAGTAGATCCTGTCTGGATCTTATTTGTTCATAGTGGTTCACATGTTGTCTTTCCCATTAGAGTAGAAGCTTCCTGAGAGCAGGGCTGCCTTTTATCTTTCTTTGTGTCCTCTGGACTCAGCAAGGCACCTGGTACATAGTAGGTACTTAATATAGGAAAACCATCTGAAGTTGGAGTGGCTCAATGTAAGTCACTGGTGTGTCATGGCGGCCAGGAGAGATTACAGGAGCTCGGACAAGGTATATAAATATATATATATATATATATATATATATATATATATATATATATATATATATGTATATATATATATATATATATATATATACAGACACA